>CM040240.1:165930059-166061191 GCA_022545495.1 Chrysanthemum lavandulifolium | reverse complement strand
ACTTTAAACACTTACAAATTTGAGGTTTATAACATGGATTAGAAGATGAATTATAGGCGTGGATGAGGTAGTTGAAGACTTAAATGTTTGAAATAAATGTGAAAGAAAATTAGGTGGGAGTTTTGTTAAATTTAAGTTTAAAATTTTGACAAGTATGGCCCTCCACCTTAACCATTTTCAACCACGGACCATAACTTCCATTTTAGTTAAGCAAGTAGTGAAAGTTTGGAAAAAAACATGGCGACACTCCCCTCGACTTTAAAAATAGAAATTTTACAAAATTGAGTCAGGGTGTTAAGAGACAAAAGCGTATCCACCATTATCAAAGAAGCAACCAATATTGGGTAACATGCAAGTACAAGGTTTTATGAAACCGAAAATATTTCGTTCTCCCCTCAACACTTGTCAGAAAATATTAAATTGTTTGAAAGAGCAAAGTGTTGATGGAAGATTTGTACTTGCAATGTTGAAAGAAATTTAGATAGAAGAATATTTTGTATTTTATGAAATTTTATATTTTGTATTTTGTTTTGAAAGAATATTTACAAAAGAGGTTTTGGTGTTTGTTGGTTCTAAGAATGTGTCAAAAGTTCATCCGGTTCTTACGAGTCAAACACCTCATACCAATCGATGGATCAACTCTAGTAAACCTAGCAAGAGCTAAGGCTTTGGTGAGAAGGTCCGCCAATTGGTGTTCGATACCCATAAAATATAATTCAACAATACCACTTTTCCACATGCTCTTTTATGAAATGATATCGAAGATCGATGTGGTTGGACTTGAATGTTGGACGAGTTGCGAGATTGCAATAGCACTTGATTGTCGCGATACATCGGGATTACATCAAATACGTAACCATAGTCTTTGAGTTGTGTTCTCATCCGGATGACTTGAGCACAACACCGACATGGCTACATATTACCGGTTGAGGAGCGATGTACAATCCACCTTCTTGATTGCAATGACACGGTTTATCACCAAGAAATTGTAAAGCTTCAAGTACTTTTCGAGAATCTAAGCAACCTGCGTGATCGATCGAAAAAGCTATTAGTTCAATACCGAATACTTGGATACAGATTCCCAATTAATGCTTCCTTGATGTATCGGAGGATTCTTTTAGCCTCGAGAGGTGAGTTTCAGTTGGTCTTGACTGATAACAGGAGCAAAGATATACAACAAATACAATATCAGGTCTACTGGCTGTTAGATACATGAGTGACCCAATAATACTTCGGTATTTGGTAGGGTCAACCAATTTCCTATGCAAATCAGCATCCAGTTTCTTGGTATGTGCCATTGGTGTGGAATAGGTATCACAGTTTTGCATTCCATGTTTGTTTAAAATTTCAAGAGTATATTTGGATTGACTTAGGAAAATACCACGGGGTGATTGATGAACTTGCAATCCTAGAAAGAATGAAAGTTCACCCATCATGGACATTTCAAAATGTTTTTTCATAAGTTTTGAAAATTCGTTTGAGTACTTTTTATGTGTTGACCCAAAAATGATGTCATCCACATAGATTTGAACAATTAAAATGTGAGCCCGTGATATTAAATGAAAAGTGTTGGGTCGACCGATCCTTTAGTGAAATTATTGGCAATGAGAAAGGATGATAACGTATCATACCACGCTCGCGGGGCTTGTTTGAGACCGTATAGAGCCTTTTCGGTTTGAAGGCGTGATTCGGGAACTACGGATCAACAAATCCTTCCGGTGACTAACATAAACCGTTTCTTTGGTTGACCATTCGAAAAGCGGTTTTGACATCCATCGATGAGACCGTGATGTGCATGTGAGCCGCGAATGCCGAAAAATCCGTGCGACCTCAAGTCGAGCAACCGGTGCGAATGATTCCTCAAAGTCAATCCTTCTTCTTGTCTATAACCCTTAGCCACCGGGCGTGACTTATTTACGATAACCGTACCTTCAACATCCAACTTGTTTTCCAAATCCATTTAAGACCAATAACATAGACCCATGATGGTTTTTCAACCGGTTCCCATACTTCAAGACGTTTAAACTCATTAAGTTCTTCTTGCATGGATTCAATCCAGTTGTCATAAGTCATTGCTTCTTTAGTGTTTTTGGGTTCGGATTGGCAAACGGCAAGTGCATAAATGCAATGTTCACCGTCAGCCTAAAGGCGTTGTCGAGTTACGACTGGTTGATTCGGGTTTCTAATGATGTTTACAAGAGGATGGTCTTTAGTTCAACGATGTGTGGAGGGTTGATTTTGATTTACATTGTGCAGATTAGGAGGATTCAAATGGCTTGTGGATGATTTCATAACATCAGAAGTGGCAGTTTCATTAGCAAAAGGATTAAAGAATGCATTTGGATCATAATCTGCAGGTGTAGGTACTTCTTGGTTCAGAAAATCATCAACTGGTTCAACGTCATTAATAGCGGTTTGTTCGGCTGTTGTTGTAGAATCAATTGGAGGTGCTTCGTCAGCGATTGTTGTTGTTTAGGTGTATCGGTATTGGATTATTATCGGGTTGAGCAATGAAACATTTGATACAACACGTTTGATACATCACGAGCACGTTGATCAATATCATCACTAATGCTTGGTTCAACCTGATGATGGGGTGCAAATACCGGGTTCCATTTGATTTCGGTGAGCTCATCGAAATTGGTGAATCGTTTCCATAATCTCCCTTGCACGCCGATTCCATATGCTTGAGTTTTCACGAGTATCCAACAAAGACTTGATGACTTTAGCCTTGAGCTTACCAAAGCGATCATTATTTGGATAACAAAGAGAACCAAATACGGTTATGATTCGGTTGTGGTTATGGATTCATAAGGTGTTTTGTTGTCGTTTAGTAATCAAACCATTTCGAGTGAGCTCTTGAAATATGGGCATGAATCGTTTCCATAATCTCAACAACTCCGTTTTGTTACGATTCCATATGCTCAATTATCACTTTCTCATAGAGTTTTCACAAATTCGGTTCCGTTATGCATTCGATTTGTATCAACAAAGACTTCAATGATGATCATTTAGCCTTGATCTTTGAAGAAAATAAACCCATGTCCATCTTGAGTAGTCATCGATAATTACCAAAATGTAGCGTTTGCCATAAATCATTTGCACACGCATCGGGCCACACAAATCCATGTGAAGAAGATGAAGCACATGCTGGGAGCTGTGTTCTACCTTTGAAGGAAAGTGAGCACGAGTGCTTTTCCCTTGTTCACAAGCTGAGCATAGATGATCTTTTGAATGCCGAAATCTTGGGAGACCTTCAACAAGTTTGTAACGTACAAGATTGGTTATGGTTTGAAAGTTTAAGTGTGAAAGACGACGGTGCCATAGCCAGAATTTTATTGATGTTTCCTTAGAAAGTAGACAGATGGGAGATGAAGCAATCATGTCTTGCATTGAGATTGTGTAAATACTTCATGTGCGGTTTCGAGACATAAGATCGTTTCCTTGTAGATCACGAATGAAACAAGTTTTCTCTCTAAAAGCAACTTCCAAATCTCCATCACAAAATTGACCGACAGAAAAGAGATTGTGACCGAGACCTTCCACATAATAAACTCTACTAATTTCGATGTTTGCATTGATGTAATCTCCGTAGCCCATGATGGCTGCGAAGTGATCATTCCCGAACAGCGGTACCAATGAACTTTGAAACAAAGTTTGATAACAATTTGAGATTGCTTGTCATGTGTCGGTAACATCCGCTATCAACAATCCATAGGATGATCTATATCACCTGCATTACACACAGACGACACAGGTGGAATAGAAGTAGAGGTGGAACCCGAAGAGTTAGAGGGTTCCATTACAGTTACATTAGACACACACTTGTTAATGATATTGGGAATCCTTTTAAAGCCTGGTATGTTTTGTAACCATCTCTGCCAAGTCCAACTAGTCGTAGCTTTGGTCTTAGTGAATGCACTAGGTGATATTCTCTTCCTAGGAGGTGAAGTGGGTTCTATGGGTACATCTATGGTTGTAGCGAAACATTAGTAGGCGGTTTACCTAGCATGGACTTAGAATCATTAGTGGACCTAGAGATATTCCATTTTCTATTGTTCGCTTACGAGATAAGATAGCATTAGCAACACATTTATCATGACAACCAGAAAACATGCTTTTATGACAACCAACACAAGATGCTTCAAACAAAACATTCAAAGTACTTAAAGATTCATCATTCGTTACATTACTTTTGCTATTACATTTGTCTAACGCAATGACTAAAGTGGGTGCCACTTGAGTCTTATTCAAAGTCCTAAGGTGTTCTTCTACTTCATAGGTCTTTATTGTTCTTTTCTTACGTCGCAACTTCCTATTCTTCCTTGATGTTCTCTTAAGCTGTGAAGTGCTAGCATTGGGAAAAGAGGCAACTATTCCTGTTTCAGTGGAAGGAAGCACAATAATATCTTGTGGTTTGTCATTAGGCGTTCTAGTGTCTATGTTAAACATTCCTGGGGCAAGTTCATTTGTGTTACTAATCTTATCTTTTTCATACTTTCTTAGCTTTGCTTTCAACTCAACAATAGTGTGCAACAAATCTTGATTTTTAGGCGAATGTTTCCACTAACATTTAAAACATCTTTAGTGTATGCAAGATGATTATCAAGTTCTTGTGATGCTTTTTCATGAGTCATTTGAGCAAATTAAATATGACACCATATTCAGTTTTGACTTTGGCAATTTCTTGTTTATATTTTGAAATTTGACACTTTAAAGACACATTTTCATCATCCAGATGTTCTATTTTTGGATCAAAAGATTTTGAACGCAACTGGTTTATTTTGTTTTGCAAAGGAAGTTCTCGATTTTGACAATCCTTTTGACACCATTGAAGATGACGTTTTGCATTTGAAAGTTCATTTAATAAACGCTCATTTTCATTTTTCAAAGATTTGATTTGCTGCACATTATCGATATTCTCAACATTTTCAACAGAATCAACAGCGATATAATCAAATGCATATGCAACAGTATGTAGTAACACAACATTTATGGTATCAGCACAGATAACATCTTCCAAAAGTCGGTCAACATGATTTCTTAACAATTTCTTTTTACGTTTAGTGTTTGAAATCGATGTTTCAGTTTGCTCGAAAACTTTTTTCATAAGACCAATCTCCTTCTGAAGATCCCATTCCCAATATATTGCACACATTTTTAGATTTCGGACATGTGGTAAAAGCCCTTTCTAAAAAATATCCCTTTGTTGTCGCGCAAATGGCGATTGAAAATGTTCAGCTTTAATTTCAGAATTAACTTCAATTGCATGTTCCAAAAGTTTGATGTCAGACATGAAAGTGTCAAAATATTTTAGAATCTGACATCGTTTAGCTAATGGCTTTATTTCACTAAAAGAAGGTAAAGGACCATTAATTTGTGCAACATTGGGTTGGGAACCATCATTTGAAGAGGACTCTGGAGGTGGTGTGACAACCCAAGGTGTGTTAGAATGATCATGTTGTGTGACGAAAGTTATGGATTTTGAATAGTTAAATGGTTTGCAATAAACAACATTTTCCAATTTTGACCGACTCTCGTCATCTGCATCTACTTCCTCCATACGATTATATTCAACAACACTCATAATGGAGTCATCAATTCGATGTTCTGCACTGTAAACTTGAGGATTTGGTTTGAATGCTCTATGTGAAAAACGTGGTCTATAATCAGGAAGATTTGGTCCATATCCATTAGGATTCGGTTTAAAGGAAAACTTTTGTTGTGATTGACTCACCATGTTTGTAAACAACATTTCGAAACTCTTTGATTTTGTTTTGTAAGTCGACAATTTTCTGAAGATAGTCATCTATTTGTTTCCTCGAATGCTTTTTGTATTCACAAAACTGTTTTTGACAAGTTAGCAACTCAGACTTGGCTTTTTGAGTTTCCAAAATGAGAGTGTTAAGTAGTTGTTTATGATCATATTTCAGTTGTTCTATTTGAGACAACAAAGCATTCTTGGATGCAACTAGATCACATATCTGTTTTTTCAAAGATTTTTCATTTTGGTACGATTTAGCAAATGCGACTTCAAAACCTTTTTCACGTTTCTCTTTAGTTTGAAAAATGTTGAGTTGGAACTTATAGCATTCATTATCCTTAGTTAACAGTGCAATTTTATCTTGCAATTGCTTATTGATGTCATTGCACTTTTCAAATTGAGATTGGGTGGTCTGAAATAAGTTGGTCATGAGCTCAAGATCTGGATTAGACAAAGGTTCATCTTGTTCAACTTGAATCTCAACATGATCATTATTTAGATCCTCAAATATAACCACGAAGTCAACTTGATTATCAATATTAACCATAAGGTCATCTTGATCGTCAAATATAACTACGGGATCCATTTGATTATCATCGGAATGAGATGTAGACAATTCATATTGAACACTCTGAGCCTCGTCGGATGCAGATGTTGGCGGAGATATCAGATCATTAATGATTAAGTTTTGATCCGGTACCTGAGACAAGCCATCAATGTCATACACTGGGCCTGTGTCACTCATGTGGAGCTCTTGCATGTTTGCCATTAACATCATAGCTGCATTAGCCTGCAAGTCCTCCATGTCATCATCAAAATCTGCATTAGCCATGAAGCTCTATTCTTTGTTGGTAAGATTTCCACCAGCATCATCCTTGAGAGCTAAGAATAAAGCCTCTTTGTGATAAGCGCTGCCTCTTGTCCTCGGCTCGGGTCATGCATTTGCCAGATGACCCTTCTCATTACAGTTACAACATCGGAGACCATTAACCCAAGTCTGAGCATTTCCATGATCAACCACTTGAACCCGTTGTGGAGCACCCATGGTATTCCTTCCATTAACATTAAACCCTTGACCACTACTCATCTGACGACCATTTCCACAATTCTGAACCTCAACCCGTCCATTGTTAACAACAGCTTGATTCCTTGTATTTGACGAGGTGCGAATGCGGTTGTTGGATTTGTTAGCAAATCGTCTGAACGCTCTTGCAAGCATAATAAATCCTTGATTCATTGCATCGAAGGCATCTGCATCCTCATTTGATTCACTTTAGACTGCCTGATCATTTTTGTTGTATGGAACCAATTGAGTTTCTTGTGATTGTTGTTGTGAAGGATCATATGGTGCAATCTGAACAGTTGATTGTGGAGGGTTTGTGAAAACAGTTTGTAAGGTTGGGAATTGAGGATAACATGTTTGAGCCCACAAAGCTAGAGTTTGATTATCCGGAAGTGAAGGCGAAGCAGGGACTCCACGGATGATTCCTTCTTTGTCGACTTCCTTTTGATGGTGCTTCAAATAGTCATACAACAATCCGTATGTAGCTTGATGAAGATTATTAAGCAGCGGATAAAGATAACATATTTTCCCAATCGGGACCAAGGCGCTTTCGGGAACTTTGTATTTACCGCAATCCTTGGCATAATGATATTATGTTTTCCAAGTCATTGATGATGTCTGAGAACCGATGATGATATGACTCTAATGTCTCCCCTGGTTCAATCATGAAGTGTCTGTATGCTAATTAGATTTTGGATTCCATGTCCTCTTGATTGAGTTCCGTGCTTTCCATTAGAAGATGAATGTGCTCCCACATTGCTTTAGCAGTCTTCTGAGCATCAACTCTACGGAGTATCGGATTGGGTAATCCCAAAAGCATATATTCCATTGCAAGTTCATCAACTTCTAAGTGAAGAAGTTGATCAGTAGTAAGTTGATCAAGACCGAAAATGTTGGTGATATCATCTCTTGGTGGATTAGCAGTAGGATCTCCGGGTACAGTGAGAGCAGGCATCTGAAAAGGACCTTCAAGGATGACCTTCTTCAAAAACTTTCCATGTAGCTTCTTTAGATCACAAAACCTAAAGAACCTTATCATCCATTGATCTTAGTTTCCGGGAGTGAGCATTGGAGGTTTGTCAAGGGATCCAGCTTCATGAATGGATTATTGGCTACTTAAAGCTTCACACATCTTTCCAAACCAAGACGGTTCCTTTGGTTTTGTAACATTCATAGCATACTTGGCGGGATACTGATTTTGAAAGTATGTGTAATGTTGTACTTGTTAACGAGGGTTTGGTGGAACCATTTGTGGTGGAAGAGGGTTTGCTCAATGAGGAAATTGTTGTTGAAATTGTTGCAATTGTTGTGGAGATGGTGGAGGATATTGTTGATAGCATTGTTGTTGTTGTTGTTGTTGAGGATACTCATGAGGAAAGTAGCTAGAGTATGGTGGTTGAGACATCTTGAAACTTGTGTTGATGATGGATCTTTGTAGTCGAATGAAACTTAGAATTTGTTGATGAAGTAACCTTATGCGTAGAAATCAGCTTAGTCGTATAAAGTAACCTTACGCGTAACACCCAACTTGTGCGTAAAAGAGAACTTACGCATAGTGAAAGCTTACACGTAAAATGGAGAAAAACTTAGATTAGGCGTAAACCAAAGACTTAGGAGTAGAATGCTTATGCGTAATGCTTCCTTAAGCGTAAGACAAGCTTATGCGTAGGAAAGGCTTAGGCAAAAGTATTCTACGAGTAAGAATTAGACTTAGGCGTAAAACTAGGGTTTTGCCCAAAAATCCTTTACACTTATACCAGTATAAAAGATATCCAAAGTCGAAGTGTTTTCGGGCTTATTCAAGCAAGAAAACACCGAGTAAACTCAACAACCTTGAAGATCAAATGATGAGAAGCTTACGTAATGTAGATCGCTTAGGCGTGACTTTAGAGCTTCTGAGTAAAACTAGGGTTTTATTACAGTAGAAAGTACAAACTATCACCAAAAGCGATTTTATGCCCAAAAGTGTTTAAAAACACGGTTTTATGATGAAATAGCTTCAATATCACCAAAATAACACAAAAGAGTGAAACTTGATGATCCAAAACAAATTCAACCTTACTCATAGACAAAACCACACGTACCAAAACAAGCTTTAAAACTATTCTACACACATAAAGTTTCAAACTTGATACTAAAAACTAAAACTTTAACACTAAATAGACCTTAAACCACAAAAATCTTGAGTTTTTAAGTGTAAAATTTAAAGCTTTTAGGCGTATGAAAGATTAGCTTATAAAACCCACGCGTATGAATAACAAACTTCAAAAACAAATATGTGTCACCCAACTAGATGTCGAATGATACCACTGTTAGGTCACCATATTGTAACACAAGCATCAATATGTAAGAAATATAGATAAGGTGATCGGATGAACACAAACACAATACACACGTATAAGAATGATAGATCTTTAGGCATAGGAAATAAAGTGAAAGTGAACAACCAACCTTCAATTGAAGGTTTACAAGACTATTTATAGGAGAAGGGACTAGGGCAACACTACAAGTCCCTTTCCTTCCTTATTGGATTTGGGCAAAGGCTTATGGGCTTTCTAGATAAGCCTTGCCATTAAAACTAACATAAAAGCCTAATTAAGCAACCTATTACATATTGATTACAAACACTTGAAATATAGTTTAGGAGTGATTCCAACAGATATAATGCTTGTGGAATGGATGTTTGCATTTTACGGAAAATTAAGACACGAGAATTTCTAAAATTTATAAGTAGTACAGAAAACAAAAATTATGATAAGCGGTTTCAAGCAACTGGACGTCGTCGAGCTTTAATCTGATGAACACAGTGCTGCGTTTTTCTTGAAAAATTACATTTTAAAACACGGAAATATTCCGCAAAGCGTCCATTATGACTCGATACAAGCATTTGACTCTAACAAACACACATATATATCAATTTCACTAATTGTAATTCTCATGTTCATGTTCTTCAAAAGCGTATGTGATCTTCCCTACACTTATCTTTTGTAAAATACCTTTATATGTAATTAAGGCGAGGTTAAAGACAAAATAAAGCATTTTCACAAAATCAAACATGAGAATAAACAACAATGAAAAGATATATGACACACAAACAAGCAAACAATTAAGCATGGGTTGCCTCCCATGAAGCATTTTTCTTTATTTATGAGTCTTGTAGCTAGACTCGAAGTCGTGCTCTACGTTGTCTCATTTTCATCCTTAATGAAAACTCTATCGTATTGACACAATTCTCATCTACTCTATAACTAGGTCCTAGGGTCAAACAATCCCTATAGTAGAGTCTCCTCTTCTCCCACATCTGACTCAAGCCTTTTCAACATCTTCTTTGCTCTTTTCCTCAAAAGCTCTAATGTTCTCTCGTTCATAGAGGAATGAGAGCCATATCCATTCATCTTCTAAGGCATCCTATATGTAATTCATGTCATCCCTTCCGCAAATCTAATCGTTCCCTCGGACTTGTTATAACTTAACTTAGATTTTTCAACAAACGATTTTCCTAACACAACTTGGGACAAGCTATAGTCGATGACATATCCTATATCTTCTAGGACCATAAAATAAACTAAGTAGGTGAAGTTTCCTACAAAGACATGTACATCCTTGACCCTTCCCACAAAATTGCAAATCCCACCGGGATACTTAGGGTCCCTCCTAATCTTAAGTCGCTCATTCATTATGTCAATGTAAATAGCTAATGACATCACATTGATGGGAGAGTGCATATCTTTGTAATCGACATTCATATACAATCATACAAGGGATTTTGATGTTCCAGTTTCTCTCTAATCTTTGGGCATATTCTAATGATGGGTGATCGAGGATTGTCGATTATGTATTGGTGGTATGCAACTTCTTCCTTAGTAGGATAACAATTAAAATAGGCACTAGTCTCCTCATTCTCAAACTCATTCACTAAGTCACCACTTGAACTATTGCTAATCATGGAGCCAACAATCGAGCGCCAACCGCTTTTCCAACAGCGTCCTAATTGTATTCTCAAATACCCCACGCAAATCTTGAAGCTCACCGATTTTAACATTACGGTTCGATGATGGTTCGAGGGGTGTTGGTCAATTGGTTATGCTTTGAGCGGAAGTGGTTTATTTGGGGTGGGTTGTTGTTTGGTGGGTTATCACCTTCCATGATGAAAAGTGATAGGGTTCGAACAAAGTCACGAAGAAGGAGATAGACTACAAGGAAGCTAATGAAAATGAGAAAAATCTTACTTGATAGGAATCAAGCAAGGTAACCTAAAGCGAGATAGAAATCTAACTAGATATTATATTCCCGCGGTGCCAAAAACTTGATGGGCGTCGGCGCGTTCGGGTCAAAGGAACTTCCTTTTCTTGAGCAAGTTTTTCAACCACCTAGGCGATAAACCTAATCGTTGTAGTGTAGCATTGGGTAAGCCTCGGGGATTGATATCGTTCTCTAGGGAATAGGAATGCTAGCAAGAAATGTATGATGAGAAGGTGAGGGTTGAGGATGATTCTTTTTTATCTTTTTATTGGTTTTTTAGAAAGCTAAGGTAAATATCTTGGGGCAATTGGTTGGGGGTGATAATTCTACCGATTACTCTACTTGTCTAATTATCTAATTTATCTAATCATTTAGTTACTACGGGTAGTCTTATGTCTAATTGATGTGTGCTCGTATGATGATTAAAAATGTATTTACCTAGATACTATTACTCCCTAGTTATCTTTTATTGGTCGGTTGAATTGTCACACCTTATCTTAACGTGTTGTATTCCTAAGCTCGAAGGGTATGCATAGTCTCTAGTTCTTTGAGGTTATCTCTCGGGCATGATATACGAAGTCGGCAAGCCTTAGCTATCTCATTCATAAGCTACACATTCATAAAGCATACTCAAGCATTAAATACAACGAATGATGCCTAGTTGCACTCCTAAGCCAATTTACAATTAAGATAAGAAACAACCTAACAATAATCAATAACTAGGTTTCATAGATCTAAGCAAACACACAAGAAATTTTGCTAGACATGGTTAACAAGCAAGCATACACACAATCAATCGAATAAGGGATATACATAATGTTACATTGAATTAAAATACTTATCTCGATGTGTAAAATAGGGTATGGGACCCTAAGATACTGTCTAAATAGGACTACAAATGAATTAGGGTTTTTTCTCCAAAAGTCTACCTCCCTAAATGCGTAAAAATTGAATTCTATATGTATATTTACAAGTCGCGACGGTCACCTTTTGCATAGACGGCGTCACCGCATATTCGCCGCTTTCGCCGTCATTAGGGTTTCGTCTTGGCCAAGTCATCGATGGGACGGCGTCACCTTAGATTTGTGATGCCGTCATTCTTGATTGGGACGTCGTCTTGATTTTGGATCCGGGCGTGCGAGATGAAAACTTTGAGTGGCGCCTCCTTCTTTATAACGTGACGCCGTCGGGTTATATGAACAAAATTTCCACCGCCGTCGGTGCATGTTTTGATCAAGTTTTTATAGAGGACGACGCCGCCCTTTAATTGGGACGCTGTAATCTTGTTTGATCGACTTTGAGAGGCTTCGATCTTGACTTTGCCATTTTCTTCATGTATTTGCTCCTTTTCGTCCAAATATGCTTCATTCCAACATTTTGCTTTCAAGAGACCTAAAAGTGAAAAGGAACAAAATTAACCAATAACGGATATAAAAGTGGTCGATTTAGGGCTTAAATGACCCTTAAAAGCGTCGTTTAAATCCTTATCATAACTCACCAAGGAAATCAATAAGTTAAAAATAACAAAATAGATTTATTTCTTCAACAATATGAACATTTTCAATATCGGATGAGGATAATATAGATAATTCTTTTGCTAACTTTAATACTATCATTACTTAATTACAAGCACTTGATGAGTCTTTTTCTGGTCGTAATCATGTCAGGAGATATCTAAGAGCGCTTCCATCTATGTGGAGATCAAAGGTGACGGCCATCAAAGAATCCAAAGACTTGTCAATCCTCACTCTCGACGAACTCATAGGCAATCTAAAGGTCTATGAGCTTATCCTCACTAAAGACTCCGAAGCCTCAAAATAAAAGAAAGAGAAGCACAAATCTCTTGCCTTAAAAGCCAAGAAGGTCTCAAGTGATAAAGAAAACTCTTCTTCGGAAAGTGATGATGAAGAGTACACCATGGCGGTAGGGGATTTCAAGAAGTTCTTTAGAATGAAAGGAAGATATGTCAAGCAACCATATGACGACAAGAAGGGGTTTCGAAAAGGCAAAGACGAAAAGAAAAGAAGGGACGAACGCACATGTTTTAAATGTGGGGAACCTAATCACTTCATTAGTGAGTGTCCCAAACATGACGAACAAAAGGCGTTCGTAAGTGGTTCGTGGGGAATGAGTGAGGAGGATAATGAAGAAATTTGTCTCATGGAAAATGACTCAAACGAGGTATGTCCCGAATCTCCTTATTATAGTAGCTCATCATTAGATGATGAATCATTGCATCGTGAATATGATAAACTTTGCAAAATTAGTCTAAAAATAATTAACAAAAATAAGATCTTGAAAAACAAAAATGAACATTTAGAAAAGGAAGTCATTGAGTTAAAAGATAAATTTAAACGTTTAGAAAAGGGGAAGAAAGTAGATGGTGAATGTGAGCTTTGTGTTCAAATTCAAACGTTAGTTGATAATTTTGATTCTAAGATTGCTAGAATGAGTACTAATACTCTTGATATAATACTTGATAGTGTTAAAACGGGAAATAATCAAAAGGGTTTAGGTATTCAGGAACTTAATGCATCAACTAGCGAGATTAAAGAAACACAATTCGTTAAAGCAATTGAAAAACAAGATACTGTAGTCACGGATCCTACAGATCCCTTGAAAAAGGAACCGTCTAGTACAAATCCAGGGATCCGTGGGTTTGTACCAGCAAATAGTAGAAATACTGTAACTACATCATTTTTTTGGCTTAAGATTTCCGATTCCCATGCGTAGGAACATTGAACGAGGCATTATGCTAATGCTTGCTCCAAGATCAGCTAAGGCGTTACACATGTTAAGATTCCCGATCAAGTAAGGAGAGTGAAGCAACACGGATCTTTCTCTTTTGTGCGTTCATTTCTTAGAATTCTTGAACATCTTCGTTTGGTTGAACCGTATCATCGAGATCATTCTTCTCATTACTTAATTCCTGCAAAACATTGTTAGGATTAGTTCTAATGGAATTATTTAGAGGGATGTTTACCGGAAGAGCTCCAATATCATAAAGTAAGAGTTTCTCATTGCTAATTCTTCTTTTTACTTTTTCAGAGAAGGTAGTTGGCTCCTCATAAACTGTTTCAACTGAATTGACAATTTCTTCATCCCGTGCAACAAGATAATTCGTAATGGCTTTTGAGCATAGGTCCACATTTTTTTCCAAGCCCTTGATCCGGTATTCATGAATCTTAAGAGAAGATACCGTGCTTTCTAAGAATTTTCTCTTCATTTTTTCTATCCTCTCGTCACGTTCCTTTGATTCTTCAATGTGACCAAGAATCATCTTTTCCAAGCTATTTTGAACCTTGGCCCCAAATACACTTTTTACTTTTTCTACCCTACAAGCTTCACTTTCACTAGCCCTTTCCAGTCTCCGCTTCTCAAACATTGCACCATTGTCATTTTCCCTTTGGGTAATGTTTTCATTACCTTGTGATCGAAATTATCTTTTGGTCCATACCCGGTTTCCATATGCCATTTATAGCAATGTTCAGATATCCATCGAATAGATTCCGAGCTAGGTCGGTGCCATGCTTGGAATAGGTCTAGGAGAATCGAGAAGTTCATGGGTCTGCATTAATCCTCTATAGAAAACATAGACAATTTGGTGCTTGTTCAAGTCATGAGTAGAGCAGCGGTAAAGTAGCTCATTGTATCTTTCCCATGCTTGATATAATGTTTCTTCTCTCTCTTGAACGAACTGATGGATTTTACCGAGAAGTTTAGCCATCTTTGAAGGAGGGCAAAACTGTTGAATGAATTCCATTCTAAATTGATCCCACGTTCCCTTGCATTCAGCAGGGAGTCTATTATACCATCTTTTTGCAGTCCCTGTAAGAGTCATAGGAAATTTTTTTGTTGTAACAGAATAACTAGGGATATTCCGGATGGTAAAAAGGGAAGACAAGTAAAGCACTTCTTCCACATGATTTTGTATATCCTCATTCTCGTCTCCTGAAAACTGCAGCTCGTTTAATTCCCGGATAAATTGGTCCGGATTGGAGAAATTATCCATACCAGAGTCTTGTGTGAAGGCTCTTTTACAGTTCTCATTAGGTTGTTCCATATATTGTTCCATGGTTATTCGTTCGGTATTAACTTCATTAATAACCGGGTTACGCATCAGTTGGTTGATTAGTAAAATGAGAAAATATTATGAATAGTAATTGGTGAGTAATCTTTTTCGTCCGAAATTGTTTTTCGGATCGTCGAGCGGGGTAGCAAAAATGGCTTGGAGCTCGGTCTTGAATCGACATTATGAAAAGAAAGAAAATTAAAATAGACTTAATAAAACCCTAATATAACTCCCAAGGTGGCGCCAAAAACTTGATGCAAGTTTTCTTGACTGTGTTTTAATATTTATAAGTGTCTCATTTACATATGGTCTACCTTATGCACTAACAGGCGATGTACCCGATCGTGTGTAGTGTAGTAATTGCTAAAACCGAGGTCGTCCCAAGAGCTATGTGGTGATTCTAATTAAGTCTAATGTCACTTTGGTTTTAATGGTTTTAGATTGAAATGATTAACTAAAAGAAATAAAAGAAAGCAAATAAAGGCAAGGGTTGTGATCAATAGAGGAGAAGTGTGCTAACCTAGTTACTCATCCTATCAAGTTATGTTCACGTCTAATTACTTCCAATTGCTTCAAGCGAGGGTTTAGGTCGCTAGGACAACATTTGGTCAGTTCGTCCTAACCTATCAGCAAAGGTTTCCACCGGAGATCAAGCTACTACCCTTGAAAGTCCATTTGTTTTTAGTCCCCTAATCCAAGTCATTAAGTTCCACTACATGCAAGATTCATAACAATGAGTGCCCGGGCGCTAGCATCTTAGACACTCATCCCTAACTTCTTAAGTTCATCCAAATGGCAAGTGATCATTTGGTCGGGTTCGCACAAGCGAAGAAGGGTCGTCGGTTGGTCAATTCTTACCCTTCCCGCTCGGTCTACCTACTTAGGGTCAGTTGGTCAATTATCCTAAGCAACTAGACACTACTTCCATTCAAAACTACCAAAACAGGGGTAGCTACCAACAAACTATGCATGCATACACTAGAAACAATTATATGAAAGCAATGTAAACATAAACATAACAATTAAGGAATCATAACTAACGATAACATCAAATAGTCCTGAGTTTCTAAGCATTAATTTCCCCCTATATCATCACATTTTGAGTAAAATACTAGTGAAAACATCCTTATTCCTTATTATTTCATTTTAGGACCTATTCAAAGTAAGGAAGCTGCAATTGGACGTTTTCAAACCCTATTGATACGATTGTCTCTTAACTACGGCGTAACCAAGTGATGAAGTTATGACGCAACTAAAGATTACGAAAGCTACGGCATAACCCTAATCTCAGGTTACGCCATAACTACTGATAAGCACTTATTTGACAAAGACCACGGCGTAGCCCTCAGCATAGGCTACGCCGTAATAAAGTAATACACTGGATTTACAGAAGCTACGGCGTAACCCTAGCTAAGGTTACACTGTAACCATGGATAAACACAAATGATTGAAAGAAGTTACGACGTAACTACCTAATAAGGTTACGCCGTAACTAGTTCGAAGCCTATAAATAGTCGATGGTTTCTCCAGTTTTGAGTATCTCTCCTTTCCCAAACCTTCTAGGGTTTGGGAGAACAAACACGAAGAAGAAGCATGGTTTAGGAGCCTTGAATAACAAAGTCCTCGCTCACGATTTCCTTTGTATTCGAGTTTAGATTCTTTTATATTTTCTAGAACTTATACTATGAATTCATACCTTTAATTGAAGTTTGCATTTATGTTATTGTTATTCTCTATAATTCTTTATAGACATTTGCTAGTCTTTTCATAGATCGCTAGCCTTGGTAGTATTATAAGCTTGGTAGTATCTAAATAGTGGGAGATATGACCAAGCGACCCCAATCTAATAGATAGCAGTATGGGAGGAATTGGCCATAGTACAACCACTCTTCGGTGTGTGAAATGACCAAATGATCACCTATCAAGTGGAGGTATTTAAGAGATTTGGTGCTTAATGATTGCTATTAGGTTACTGAATGATCTCGGGTGCTCTGTTCATCTTGGTGAGGAATCTATGAACCATAGGCAATGACGAATCGACCAAGGGAGTCTGGTGATAATTAACCACTATATTGAATCTTAATATTGAGAATCAATTCATATTTGTATTCTTTGCTAAGCTTCGTTTATCTATCTCTTTACCCTAAATTTCTGGTGTCTGTGTAAGTAGTATAATAGCATATCATGGATTACATCAACCTTGTCATACCAATATCATTTCTAATCATCTTAGTTCTTTCAAGGTCACACTTTCTTGGGACGATACTCGGATTTACCTAAGGCTTTACTACATCGATCGGGTTCTGCCCGTTAGTATGTGTCTATCCTAAGTTATCTAAGTTTTATAAATATTAAAAGCGGCATGAAATAACACATCGACTTTTTGGCGCCGTTCTGGGATCAATTAATGAAAGACTTAAGGTATTTCATATTCACCTCATTAAGATTTGGCGCTTCCATAAGGTGCGTTTTAAATCTCTCCTATTGCAAGTGCACATAATTCATATTCGATGCTATTAGTTACGGCGTAACTCTCCTTCATGGGTTCTGACGTAACCATATTCAATTAATTAAAAATATTATAAAATCTTTTGACTAAATAGTTACGACGTAACTCTTTTTTTAGAATTACGACGTAACCACTATACAATCGGATTTATAAAAGTTAAATCTTTAATTAAAATTAAAAATTTAACTACGACGTAATCCTTATTAAGATTACGACATAACCCTTTCACAACCATTTAATATTACGAAAATATTGATTCTGGCGTAACTATTAATCGAATACGCCTTAACTTCTACAGCGGTATAAAACCTTATACGGAATAAAAACTTGGTGTTACACATACACTTTCACCGCCTACCCAAACAGTAAATTTTTCTCCCAAAATTTTTTCTATTAAGATCTCTTCATCTAATCATTCTCCATGGCTGGTAAGATCTATCACTACTCTTTTTTAATTTTTTATGCCAATTATTTCAATTAGGGGTTTATATTTTAATATTTTAGGGATCTTGCCGATTTGAGTAAATGATTGCTATTGGTTTGATTAATTGATAATTGTGATGATTTCCCATGTTATTATGATTCGTGTCCTTTCACTATGGGTCGATTTGGGTGTTTTGACTTTATTTAAATAGGGTTTTGGGTCAAACACAAACCTAGTGGGTTAGCGCGGTCCTCAAAGACTAATAGGTTAAAAATTATCTAAACTTTTACCACTTCAAAATTGATGGTTCCGCGTAATCTATTGCTTAATTGGACCATCGAGGTCTTTGAGTTACGGGAAGTTCTACGTGGCGGGGTTAAGTTACGTCGTAACCATTAAAATCTGTAATTACGGCGTAGCAGTTTGATTTAGCTATGCCGTAACCTTAGAAATTACCTAATTACGACGTAACTCTTGTAATGGTTACGCCGTAGCTTGACATCAGTAAGATCTGCACTTACTGTTATTTGTCTTATTTTCAGGTGCAAACAATCCCGCTAATTAGTTTAGGTTTCTGGCTCACCCAGATGCTGGTATTAGGAAGTTGTGCGTGGAAGAGTATGAGAAATTAAGGAGGAAGGATATTAGTCAACATGAAGCACTTGATTTTGATGCATTTGGTAGTTTGGCAAATGGGAAAGCTAGTAGAAATTTGAGGAAGTTTTGCAAAATTCAGTTCACGTGTAATGCAGGGGAGTTCACGTGTAATGCATGGTTGAGGCTATTCAGGATTACGGAACCTGTCATTCAGGAGTACGTTCGTGAATTCATTGCTAGTGTGGAATTTCGTACTGATATTGTAGATGATGACGAGGATTCAATGTTTTTCCAACTTGGAGGCATGAGAAGAAGTTTGACTCTTAGGTAGTTTCTTGTGAGGATGGGTTTGTACCGAGGAGGAAATGGAATCTGAAGCTTTTAGTGGTTCTATCACACTTGTTGGAGAAGAAGGATGAGACTCAAGACCTTCTTGCTTATTTCAAGCAGTTCTTTGTCATGGATGGTTATGATTCAAAGAGCCCACCATCCTACGTATGGTGAGGAGCCACATTAAACGACTCGTGCACCTACTTTCTTGCTCTATTCGATGATCTTTACCTAATGCAAGGCATGGAAGGGGGAACCACATCGATGTTCCCTTCCATTTGGCGAGGTTTATGGGTGTTGGTGCTAAGGGGTTTCATCTAGGAGTCCTTTGCGGGGCTCATTTCATTGGGAGGTTGGCTGGAGTTTTGATCTTATTACCGATGCGGCTTTGGCTCGGGTGACCCGAGTAGGGAGGCTAGCTTGATAGGAGTGCCTAAGCTAGTTGAGTTGGGTTTGCACCAGGACATATATGGAGTGATTGAGTTGGCTAGGGGCCCGAGGAGAGGTCGGGAAGCTAGTGGTGTTGGTGGTGAAGGCAAGAGAGGTGAAGAGCTAGTACCCGTGGGTCGAAGAAGGGCACATGTGAATGTAGTGGAAAGGTTACAAATCATTGATGAGAGGATCGAGGGAATGTCAACCCATTTCAACGAGGAGATTGAATGCCTCGAAGTGGGTCTTTATGGTCTTAGTTAGGGGTGTCGGTGGGGTCGGGTTGACCGACCAAACCAACCCGATAAGGCTAATCGGGTCGGGTCTAATCGGTCAAAAATCTTGTCGGGTTGTTTTGACCCGAACCCGATCTTCCGATAGTGTTATCGGGTCGGGTTAAGGTTAAATAAATAATGCTATCGGGTTATCGGGTCAACCCGATAAGACCCGACAATTACTATCGTGTTGGGACCGTATGCTGCTGACCTTTGTAGTTTGAGTAACAATTTTGTTGTCGCTAAAAGGAGTAGTGGCATGATGTATCTATTGACCAACTTCCACTTTCGGTAAGTCTTTTGCGGTGGTATGAAGTAATCAAACAATCTATACAAAGGAAAAAGAAAAGCGAAGCACAATGGCACATAAATATAATTATGGTACATTTATTCTAGGATATATATGTGGACAATTATCTCTTATTTTTAGTTGATGTTATCAACCTTTTTATAAACCATTTGAAAATTTAACATTTTACCTTGTGTACAATTGTTTTCTAATCGAAAAATGTCCGAGGTTCGACCACATAGTATCGTCGAGACTTTTGTATTATTGAAACATAAATTAATCTTCCTTTTCAATCCCAATAGGTGAACTTAAGAAGATGTTATCAAAAGTGATAAGTTTGGATGAAAGAACAAAGATTATTATCAAGTCAATGAAATGAATGAATAAATATATTCGGATAAATGATGTTTTTACTTATCATACTTAATCGGTCACCCGATAACCCGAATCACCCGAATCACCCGACCCGAATCCCACCCGAACCCGATAACCCGATTCTTAATCGGGTCGGGTTGCGGGTCACTTTTAAAAAATTCAAAACCCGACTCAACCCGACCCGATAACCCCGATAACCCAACCCGATAACACCTCTAGTCTTAGTAACCAGTTTGAGGGTTTTGCAGGTACCATGGACCAGGTGCAGCAGCTCCAACATGATTTCTTTCATTGGAGTGCGGATCAGACTAGCCAGATGCTTCAAAGCATGCACTTGAGCCACCCGAGGTGGCAAGGTCCGGAGTATGTGTACCAGCCCGACATCCCCGATATCGGCGTCAACGAAGGAGTGGCATTCATGCAGCCCGACACCACTCCTGGAAGCACCACGAGCACCCCATATGATCCCACCCAATTCCACTCCATGGATCATGATCTTCCTAGGGACGATTGATTTCCCTATTTGATGAAACAATTTGAAACAATTTAAAACAATTTGATACTTATATGCGTAATAACTTTACTATTTGGATATTTGTATGATCTATCATCCATTGTACCGTCGGTACAAAATTTTCCATGTATTGTGTGCGGGTTTTGGTTACGTGATGCGATTCTGGCGTAACCTTAGGATCGATTCTGCCGTAACCCCTCTGCTGAGAGGAAATTTTGAAGCAACACAAATAGTTAAGGCTAGTCCACGGAAGCGATATGCATTAGCCACCCCATGACTCACCTTCAACCTTTAGTGTGACATCTTGGGCAAGTATTCGAGAGGGGTTTATTTCTTTCTTGATTATTTTCATTTCTATTTTATATTTTCCTTTTCTTAGTACAAATGGGACTTTGTACACTTCAAGTGGGGGGATATGAATAGAAATGAAGTGTATGATTACTTAGCTTACGTGCCCTAATTTTCTAGTTGGTTTCAAAAATTTTAAGCTTATTTGAAAATTTTTTGTCATATTTTTAACCAATCTAGAATCACATAATCCGAGCACACTATAGCCCTTATTGCCATTGGTGAGATTTAGCCTTTCCGTTTCCCCCATTTTACCCAAATCTACCATAAATTGAGTGTGCGATAGTATTGTAAACTTTAGAACTTGGCTTTTACATCACTTGAGACCATAAATGAGTAGTGTATCAAGTTAGCTTGGTACATTTTGAAAAGCGATTTGAAAAAAGTAAATGTTTTAGGATTAAACCCAAATAGCCCATATGTGTTCACTTGTGTGCGTTTATCGATTAGTCACATTGGCTTTTCGACCTCCGTGTTAACCATTTTTGTTGCACTCACTTTTAGTGCAAGATACCCTAGTTACACCTTTTGAGCCCATCCTTTCATTTTCTAACCCTTATTTTAGTTACACCTTTACACCTTAGCCTACCGTGTAGTCTTACCTTTTACCTTAAAGTCATTGTTCACCCTAGTTTGAGGTTGAATAAAGTTCCAAGCGTACCTCATCATCTACATCTCGCTAATGATCCTCAAAGACCCCAAGTTATCACCTTATGCTCGGTTCAAGTGGGGAAGCATATGGATGCAAAAAAAAAAAGTATTGTTATCAGTGCGAAGAATTATAAGCACTATATGAAGAAATTGGCATTGAGAATAATCTTCTCGATCACATTCGAAGGTTGGAAGAATAGTTCAAGAATAAATAATGGTGAATTCCAGTAGCATATATGATGATGAACCTTGAATTATCGGTGGGGCGATGGCAACTCGGTTTTTAAGCTAAGATTATTTGTTTTCTTTTTCCTTTTCACCCATTAAAATATCCCATGCCTATCCTTACCCTTTTTGTCGTGAAGCGTGAATAGGTGATGCAGCGAGCAATCCTTGATGTCTTGGTCAAGGATTTGGTCATGTATCATTGATTTTGTCCACTTCGTCGTGACACATTAGTAATTACAGCACCCCTAAGCCTTTGAATCACTTCAACCCAACATTGCTTTCTAAAATTGTCTTAACCTTAGCTCTAGTGGTGGGTTGTGTGTAATTGCCAAGCTTATGATAGGATACTTACTATGTCGGTGTAACTACGTGATCACCGAAATTAACACTTAGAATAGGATGAGGTGAGAGTGTTTTCGTTCCCATTTAGTGAGGTGTTCGGCTCTTATTAATATTCTAGCATAGAAATTAAAACTACGCATTCTTCAAGGATGTATCTTTGCGGTCTAAATTGGTCTACTTGAGGGCAAGTAGTGTTTAAGTGGGGGGATATTTGATAACATCAAATAGTCACGAGTTTCTAAGCATTAATTTCCTCCTATATCATCGTTTGAGTAAAATACTAGTGAAAACATCCTTATTCCTTATTATTTTATTTCGGACCTATTGAAAGTAAGGAAAGCGCAATTAGACATTTTCAAGCCTATTGATACGATTGTCTCTTAACTACGGCGTAACCAAGTGATGAAGTTACGGCGCAACTAAAGATTACGAAGGCTACGGCATAACCCTAATCTCGGGTTACGCCGTAACTCACCGATAAGCACAATTGACAAGACCACGGCGTAGCCTCTCAAAGATAGGCTACGCCGTAATGAAGTAATACTGCTGGATTTACGAAGCTACGGCGTAACCCGCCTAAGGTTACCGTAACCATCAGATAAGCACAAATGATTGAAAGAAGTTACGATGTAACTACACTAATAAGATTCGCCGTAACTAGTTGAAACCTATAAATAGTCGATGGTTTCTCCGGTTTGAGTATCTCTCCTTTCTCAAACCTTCTAGGGTTTGGGAGATCAAAACTCGAAGAAGAAGCATGGTTTAGAGCACTGAATAACGAAGTCCTCGTCTCACGATTTCCTTTGTATTCGAGTTTGGATTCTTTTATATTTTCTAGAACTTATACTATGAATTCATACCTTTAATTGAAGTTTGCATTTATGTTATTGTTATTCTCTATAATTCTTTATAGGCATTTGCTAGTCTTTTCATAGATCGCTAGCCTTGGTAGTATTATAAGCTTGGTAGTATCTAAAGGGTGGGAGATATGACCAATTGACCCGGTCGATAGATAGCGAAGTATGGGAGGAATTGGCCATAGTACAACCACTCTTTATTGTGCTGAACCGACCAAATGATCACCTATCAAGTGGAGGTATTTAAGAGGTTAGGGAATCTAAGTTCTAACGATCGGGTTCCCACCATCTAGATCTAGTAGATTTGGTGCTTAATGAGCGCTATTAGGTTCTTTGAATGATCCGGGATGACTGTTCATCTTGGTGAGGAATCTAAGAACCATAGGCCATGATGAATCGACCAAAGGAGTCGGTGATAATTAACCACTATATTGAATCTTTATATTGAGAATCAATTCATATTTGTATTCTTTGTTAACCTTGTCATACCAATATCATTTCTAATCATCTTAGTTATTTCAAGGTCATAGCTCTCTTGGGACGATACTCGGATTTACCTAAGGCTTTACTACATCTGATCAGGTTCTCTGCCCGTTAGTATGTGTCTATCCTAAGTTATCTAAGTTTTATAAATATTAAAAGTAAGATGAAATAGCACATCAACTAAGCTAGCACCAGAGGTGCTTAGCCGGTCATATTAAATAAAACAATCAATTCAACGTTTAACATAATGAAATACATGAATTGAAAGTAAAAGAAATGATAAATCGCTAATTCTTGTCGTTGGGGTGATTTCTCCCTTGAGGCAGCTCAAGTATGCTCCTCAAGATCTGCCTTGAGTCCCTACTCACGTTCTACGCTTTTGTGTGGGTGAATGATGTGAAATCAGAATTTAGAAATTTGGTATTTATAGGCGGATCTAGTTCAGGCGTAACTTAAGTTGAGAGTTACGCGTAACCTATATAAATCGTAATAATGCTCTAGATATAGTTGGTTACGGCGTAACACATGGAATGAGTTACGCCGTATCTTCAATATAGGTTACAAAATCATGATTACGCCTTAATCGTTGGAAAGAGTTACGGGCGTAGCTTGCGCGATGTGGGCGATCATTTGACCTAATTAGTTATGGCGTAATCCTAAGATGGAGTTCGTGCGTAATATCTTTGTTGAGTTGGTCTTACGAGTCACGCTCTTGTTACGGCGTAATGTGAGAGAGGAGTTATCCGTAATTATTTCACGATGGGCATACTATACATTGTTCCCCGTTCACTATCGTTTAAAATAGCTTAAGTTTATAAAACAAGTTAATAGTGAACTATGGTTGAAATTAACATAAGAAAAGCACACTAAGTAATTTTCAACATCATATTCTTATTAGAAATAAATCCACCAAGAATCGTTACCCAAGTACTTGCGGAATAGTACTTGGGATTGAAATAACAAAGTTGGGTTACTCCTCTCTAAGCTCGAGGCTAAGTCGAGCACAACTCTTAGAGCTCATTTGAGCTATCTCGGGAACTAAGTTGTATTTGGAGGAGTGAAAAGATGGCTGCGTGTATGTGTGTTTTACAATTCACAAGCTTAACCTTTTCACTCCATTTCTTATCTATTTATACATGTATGATATTTGACTCTTTCCTAAGTGACAAGCGACATCATGAGAAGATAAAATCTTGATGTATTTTGTCTCATTTACAAAGACTATTCTAGGTAAGAGACAAGACTACTTTCCTAAGTTCGGTGATGACACCGAGCACGATCTTTGTCATTAGAGGGAAAGTTGACTTTGGTTGATAAGGACTTCGTCTTATACGATTTAACCTTTCCGCCTTGTCCGCTCTTTCTTGATCTTTACATCCTTGGGTCTTCTACTTGATTTGTCTTTGATGAAGTTGGGGAGGAATCTTAGGGATTCGGTGAGTTATTGTCATCACTCTTGAATCCATCATCTTCTTCTTGACTCGGTCTTCACCCTTTAAGTTCCGCCTTCTTGGTGGAGAGACTTCTTCTTTGCCTCTTCTTGAGTATCCACGAAGACAACTCATCGAGAGACTATGCACTCGAGTGACTTTGTTTGTGTTAACGGATTAAACACTTGGGCTATTTTCTATTCAAATCCTAGATTAAGGGGTTTGGGTATTCTTGAACCCAACGGTCTCCCCTATTTGGATATACAAATAGCCTAAGTGGTTGATCGATCTAAGTGAGCAAGAGGCTTCTTTTGCTGAATGTACTAATGAATACAATAAGGAACCTTGAATAAATCATACATGGTTTATTGATCGATTACATAGTTCCTATCACTAGTACAAAAGATAAAACAAAATGATGTCAATCGGATGGATTCCCAATGCTTCAAGCTTGACCTTTTGGTGATGAGTGTTTCTCTGTCGGGATGGTCTCTTATCTTGGCATTCGGTCTTAGCGAGAACGATGTTTCTTTGAGGTTTGAATTTGAGAGGCTCTTGGTATGTAGCTCGACATTTCACCACACCGGCTGATCAATATCCTCCATCTTTGAAAGCGGGGTTTCCATAGACATCAATGTGGAATAGCCCTCTTTCGAGCTTATCAATTACTAGGCAGTTCACAAATTTAACCCGCAGCAGCTCCTGTTACACTCTAGTCCGGCACTTTAATCTTAGGTTGGAACTCAACTCTCTTCCTTTTGCGGTGGATGATTGTGGTTGAGATCCTTGAGGTCTGATTAAAGCGGCTGAATTCCAGTTAAAGGTGGACAATCTCGATCTTTCATATCTTTTCTTGAGCATTTTCATCGCGTCCTTAACCACCGCATTCTTCTTCTTTTCAATGATTGGACCAAGCTTATCAAGTTCGGTGATCCCAAAGTCGGTGAATTTGAGGGATCATGGACCTCGAGTGTCTTTTATCAACCCCTCTATAGGCGTTCATGGCGGTGGTTTGGTATTGGGATGATTCGACATCTGTGATTTTTCGGGATGCCTTGACTTGTCATTGTCGATTGTACTCCTCGATTACGCTTTGCACGAGAGCTTGATTTCTTCTTCTTTTCTTCCGATTGCTTTTTCATTGCGACCATCATTGCACTCGAGCCTCCTTGAACTTTTGCCTGCGACCCTTTTGAAGTTTGCTTGGATCTAATCCCGTGTTCTCGGCTTCTTGGCGACAACCTTTTCGGTGCTTTTACGTTCCTTTTCTCTTCCTCGACTTGTTTCAACCTTTTTCTTCTTTAGCAAGGTGTTTACTCATTTGTTCTTGTGTGAGCGGTATTGATGTCGTCGATTTTATAGGGAATCTTCTCGGGCTCGAAGTTGCCATCTTGCCTTTCCTTTGTCTGGCACGAGGAAGATGAAGTTGCTACCGAGGGGTGGTGGTGTTGTTGTTATTGGGTGATTCTTGTCGGTGTTGTTGTTGTTGATGTTGTTGGTGGGATTGATGAGATCGGTGTTCTTGAGGCGGTGGGGATGATGAGATTTGAGTCAGCGATCTTGTTGGTGTTGGCTCCCCTCGGTGTGAGAAGGGTTTCTTGACAATATTCTCCCCTCAGCATGCTAGGAACTTCGGTGAGGGCAAAGTTGGAGTTAATCTTGAGGGGCGGGCTGCTTGACCCTTGAAGGCTTGATATATTCGATGATCATAGCCTTTATCTACGAAATGTCTGCTTAAAGACCGGTGACCTTGAGTCGAGTTAGCACGAGAAAGCTCAAGCGGTCATCCGAGGACCAGATTCCGAGCCATAGAAGGCGAGGCTGAGCCATAGCGACTACAGGTGTTCAATGAGTCACCGAGGTGCGAAGAGGCGGGCGAAGATTGGAGACCACGAACATTGGCGATTGGAGCATTTCAATCGATTCGGATAGCAGAGATGAATTTTCACATACACCTTCGGTGGCTTCGGTGCTGGCATTGATTGCGGGGTCCTCTTTACTTGACATCCACGATTTCATCGATAGTAACTCCACATGGTTGAAGATGCTTGAGAAACTTAACGAGTTTTCATCGATCGATAAGGTGTTGGTACATGAGATCTACGTGCTCATGAACATTTTCATTGAAGGTGAGCACATCGAGCGAAGATCGGCGTGGTGGCTGCTGCCGATGTGTTGATCCCAAAATTGTTCGGTAACCCGATTATACGGTCTCCTTGAGGCTTTAGTGATCCTTGAACCGGTATCTTTCGGTGGTGGAAGAATGTTGTCAAAGCAGTTAAATTCCACAATTTGGATGAGGAGAGTCACGAGTTATTATCTTACGGATGAAAGGGTGACTCGGTATGCTCCTTTGGATCGGTGAGCTCTTGTTGATTGAACCTCGGCGTCCATTTCTTCTCGGTGATAAGATTTCATCATCGATCTCGGCAAGCTCGTCTTGAGAATAATATCGGTGACATCGAATGATTAACGTGGGTTGGTGTTGGGTTCCATATCGGTGGTGGTATGTTTCCTACGAGTCTTTGTCCCGTGGACCCCTCGGACAACGGTGGGCGTTTCCCAGTGTCTTCGATGGAGTCGGGATTGGTTGTGGGTTCCGTATCGGTGGGTTGTTCCTTTCCCACGAGTCTTTGTCCCCAATGACCCACGAGACGCGGTGGGCGTTCCCGGTGCCTTTAGCGAGTCGGTGATAGTTGTATCCCTGTCGGTAGGTTGTTTGATTCCCTACGAGTCTTTGGGAGAGATCGGTGTGCCCTCGGACAAAGGCTTGGATTTGCTAATGTCATCCTTTGGGCGTTGTGGAAGGCGCTCCCTACCGCCGGGTTGTTTGTTTCCTACGGATCTTGGGGAGTAGTAGGTGTGACCAAGGAGCCTTTGTGATGTATCGGTGTCCTCGTTGTCATTGGGGTGGTTGTTTCGGTCGGTGGGTGTCTTTTGGTCTCGGGCTTTTGTGCCTCTTAAGTGTGCTCACGAAGCCTCGGGGCCACGAGACTTTGGTTTAGTCTTAGTCGATCCGAGACTTCCCCTTTTTTTTTAGGGCGGGGTTTGGAACAGCGATCCACTTTGATGTTCTGACAATCATGTGGGCCGTCAATTCAATGGGAGTGACAAGGGATGGGTCCTTTTGAAAATTTGATGGGCTCGGGATGCCGGTAAATTTTCAAATTTTTCATCACAGTATAGTTTGAACCCGATAGCGATTGCAAAGCACATGAGACAAACCTAGGATCTGGCGTGCCGTCCTAGTTTTGCTCTGTAACCGTTCACGAGATCACTGTAAATGATCTCTCCTATATCGACGGTGACCCCATTCATCAAGCGGTATGCCATCATCAGCTGAATAGAGTTAACTTGTTCGGTGGATGAGTGGTTCCATAGAGGACACGAATCACAAAAGTGAAGAGGATCCTCAAGCCACGGGGAATGAGCTTTTAGTATTTGGGGTCTTGTCCAAAAATTTGGATCTAAACGATTTGTTTTAACCCATCCTTCAACATGGAGGGTCTAGGATGGGCGACATAAGCACCTTGTTATAATCTAACCTTGTTGATGTGCAAAAGCGTTTTGTAATCCGTGTGTTGTTTCCCCATTTAGGTGAACACGATGAGATACTCCACGAGAGGTCTAGGTTATTCTCATCGATAGAAGGTGTCGGGTCAAAGGCTCTTGCTATAGCCCAAAACTCCACGAGGTAGTTTGGGTACACTCTTGAGGACATTTACAAAGGCCGTTTGGTGGGCGAGTTGAATAAAAATTTATAATGTCTTTATAGGTTGGGACATTTCGGGATATTCAAAATTTCCTATGACATTATTTGTTTTAAATTCAACGTTAGTAAGATCCCCACCAGCTGAGAAACAAGCGGAGAGATTGTGTTCAAGCCATTTCCATATGAAATATTTTAGGTTTTGAAAATATTTTGACTAGAATAATCAAAGTTGTTTTTATCTCTCGATTTTGTGATGAAAACTTTTGTAAATGTTTACAACAAGGGTTTTCAAAAGAGGTTTTAAGAGTTTTGAGCACACACAAATGTTTTTGAATTTTAGAAATGATTTTGTGAGTTTTGTTGCGAGAAAAGATTTGTGTGTGTTTGTTTGTGTTGGAAGAGGTATTTATAGAGTGATAAGAAGGGTGTTTTGTGCACAAATGGGAATATTAAGAGTCGGTTTTGAAAGGCGTTTGAATTTCCACATTTAATGCTACCACTCCATTACCATGATAAAATCCCATTTTCGAGGAGCGATTGCGATCTGCAGTAAAAGTGCACTTTGAAGAGATAAAATATCAATTTGATATTTTTTGTGAGAGGCATTAAATGCCAAGTGGGATGACGATGAGACAAAGAGACATATATTCCTTTATTAAATTGGCAAAGTTACCAACCTAGGACATTTAAGTAGCGATATTTAGATCATTTAGTTACTCATTCAATGCTCTTTGTCAAGTGTCATGGACCACTGAATGAGTCTTACTTATTCGGTGAGAGGTTGGTTTTGGATATTCGGGGAGGATGGACCATTTGAGGAGAACTTCTTGAGATTGGTTTCGGATACTTGACTTTCAATGTCAAGCATTCCCATTCGACTTCGGTCTCTGAAGGTAGGTTAGTCGAGGGTTTGGTGAAGATATCGGCGAGTTGATATTGATGGGATGAAATGAAGTTCTATGTCTCCTTTCAATATGTGATCCACGATGAAGTGATATCGATATCAATGTGTTTAGTTCTTTGGTGGAGGACGGGGTTGTTGGAGATTGCAATAGCACTAGTGTTATCACGAAGATGGGCACCATTTTGTAATTGATGTCATAGTCATTTGAGTTGACTTTTCATCCATAATACATTGGCGACATCTGCTGTGACTACATATTGACGGTGAGGACATAACAACGATTGTTGCTTCTTTGCACTCCAACAAACAGTTTTCCTCGAAATTGTGGGACCACGGTACTTTTTACATCCATGTTGCTGACCGGCATAATCGAGTCGAGTAACCGCGAGATCAAACCCGAGCATTTTGGATAATAGAGTCCAAGGTTTGGGGTTCCTTTCAGTACTGAGTATTCTTTTGGCTGCCGTGGTGAGATTCTTTAGGATTGGGTGATATCTTGCTATTAAACGGACTAAAAATTGTATACGGTCTAGTAGCGGTTAGATACATCGATGAGCCAACTATCCTACGAAATGAGTTTGATTGGTGATTTGCGGTGAGATCGGGTCCAAGGTTGTTAGGTGGGACCATTGGTGTCTTCTGAGACGCGATCGGATATCTCATATTTCTTCAAGAGATTTACGGTTTATTTCTCTTGGTGATGGATATTCCTTTATCGGTTTGCACGATTTGTAATCAAGAAAGTATGTGAGTTCTCCCATCATGCTCATCTCAAACTTCTTTGTCATCAGTTTTTCAAGCTGTTTGCAAAGTTGTAGTTTGTTGAGCCAAAGATGATATCATCAACATACACTTGGACTAGAATCACATCTGTTGAGTTCTATAGACAAGCGATGTGTTGTCTATCTTTCCTCGACAAACTTGTTTTGTATCGGGAGAAGTGAGAGTCTCATACCATGCTCACGGGAGCTTGTTTAAGTCCATAAAGGGCTTTGTCAAGCTTACGAGACATAGTCGAGAATTCACTACTCTCAAAGCCGTGGAGGTTCTTGAACATACACATCTTCCTTGAGATCACCATTTAGAATGCACTTTTAACATCCATTTGGTAGACCACAGAGTTCATGTATGTTGCATGCAAGGAAGATCGATGGCTTCCATTCTGCAGCGAGGAGCAAATGTCTCATCATAGTCAATGCCTTCTTGTTGTTGTAACCTTTGGCTACAAGTCGGCTATGTTTTTAATAGCGATGCCGTTTTCATCGGTTTTGTTTACGAAAACCACTTCATTCCTATGACTACTACATCACGAGGACATTTGATCAAGGTCATGAACTTGTTTTTATCAAGCATTGCTGATTCTTCTTGCATAGCTTCGAACCCGGCTTGGGTATTTTAGAGCCTCGGTGACACTTTTGGGTTCTATTTCGATGGTGTCGACATATAGACATTCATTGGTGAAATTGCAGTTAGACTAGCGACCATGCTTCTAGTGAGCATGCCCTCGGTGGGTTCACCAATGATGTTTACAAGCTCAATATCACGAGTTCTTGTCCACTTACTTTGTGGTGCAGGATCCGAGCTTGATGATGTCCTTGGGTGATCATATGTGAGTTCAGTGCAAGTCGCGAGAATCATTTAGAACATCTGTAGAGATGTCTTGTTGAGTGAGATTCATGAGATCTGAGGTTCTGATCATTTGAATCGATGTTTCCTATCAGCGGGGGGCCCGATTATCAATGAGCTCGCGATGGTTGGTTGGGATAGGTTGTGAGGTAAGACATAATATGAGATGTCGACATCGACTTGATATGAGAATTGAATTGATGTTGTACTCATCGGGAGGATATCTTGATGAGTTATCAATTCTTATTTCCTCCGAGGTGTTGGTGAACTGATGCTTCGATACTTTCATCAAAGGTGACATGAAAGGTTTCCTCAACTTGTTGTCTCCTTGTATTAAAAACCACGAAGGCTTTGGAGATCGGTGGTAGCCTAAAAGTATCCATCATCGACTTTTGCATCAAATTTGCCTAGATGATCCTTGTGGTTATGAATGAACAGGACATCCAAATACATGAAAATATCGATGTCGAAGTCTACCTTTGAAGATCTCATAAGGGTTTTATTATGTCTTTTGACAATGATTGACTGTTTGAGTGTAACGAGCGATTTTAGTACTTGATCCGAAAATGCTTTGAGAGGGTGATCCATTTAACATGGTTCTATGACCTCAATGAGAGTTCTGTTTTCCTTCAAATGACCCATTTTGTTCGGGGTATATGGAGCGAGAAATTTTGAGAAATTCCTTTTCATCACGAAACTCTCAAGCTCTTGATTTACGAACTCGGTACCATTGTCGATTCGATTAGTTTATGATAATGTCATTACGGTTTTCAATCTTCACGATGAATGACATTATTGTATCATTACTGACTCTTTTGGAAAGAAAGTATACCCAGTGTATCTTGAGAACTCATCAACAATGACAAGTGTATACTTCTCATCTTTGGATTGATACGGGGCTGACGGTCCAAATAGATCCATGTGCGGGAGGTGAAGGCAACTTTGATGGAGAAATTTTGTTTGGTTTTGAATGATGCTACGTGGTGTTTACCCTTTCACAAAGCGAGCATGGTTTGTCTTTTTCAAAAACCGGTTATGGTAAGCAATGACCTTGTTTTGTTTTGCCAAGTTGTTGAGGTTTTTGAAGTTTAAGTGTGAAAGTCTCCTATGCCACGACCAATTGATAGTTTCGGTGGCTTTAGCAAAGACACGTTCCATCTTGGAGAGTGTTGACATGTCAAGCACATAAACATCATCTCTCCTAGGAGCTATCAACACAACTTCCTTGTTGGCATTAAAAATGGTACCTTGTTTATCATTGAATTGTACAATGTATTTAGCATCACATAGTTGGTGACATTGATGAGATTGTATTTGAGACCGTTGACATAGGCTATTCTAGAAAACTATTCCATTGCGGTTCTTGAACCATAACCTTGATGGGACATGATGAGTTATCACCAAATACTACCTTGGGCCTGGTTCCTTTACATACTTGTGCGAGATATTCCTTCACACGGTCATGCTTCTTGAGCATCCACATCTAGATGCGAAATAGGCTCCCCGGCATGTCTCTGCACAAGTAGTAGCGGAATTAGTTTCTCTTCGTGACCAGCTTACAAGTGGGCTTGGATCTCAGGTCTCTTTGAAATTTGCAATCGACTCATGGTCATTAGTTGTGTGCATGGTGCTACCACAGGTTTTGCATTTAGAGGTGAGGATTACTCGGTGACTACGGGTTGTTGGAATTTCTCCTTGCATGAATGACATTGTCATGTTGGGATGTCTCATGAGTGGATTACGCATATATCCACGGCGTATTCATGAGACAATCATCTGATGATGATCATTAAACTCACGGTGAGGCACGAGAGGAAAAGGTTTTGCTTTCTATTCTTTGGAAGCGATTTTGGACGATGAAACATCTTGATGACCAACTTTGGTATAGTTTGCTTGGTGACATCTTGTAGATGATCTGCGATCTGTGATCATCCTTTTGCGATCATGCAAAAAGGATTCTATAGCGATTGTCGATGGTATGGTGGTGTAATGACATAGCTCGCACTTTTGTTTGTTTTGGAGGTTGACTTAGACTTTGAGAGCGAAGGCGACTTTGTCTCCTTGATTGGTTCGGGGACCTTTTCAATGGATTCCATTTTTTCGATAAGCTTCCTCACAAGTTCGATCGATTCTTTGGTTGGTCGACTTGGTGGTGACGAGAGGATGTTGAAGTCTCGGTGGAGTAGACTCTTGTTGGATTAGTTTTGCTTCTCTTTGTAGGATGGTTCTACCAAGTCCGGACCTTTCTTTTGGTGAATGAGGATTGAATTGTAGTGGAGTAAGCTCGAGCTTGGGCGGCACCACGAAGAGGTTTCGGTGGTGGGCGGTGTGAGATTACGCATCGGACTCGAGATATGTTCGATGTCTGGGCACATCGGAGTCAAGCATGCTCTTTAGAGCTTGACTTTCGACTCTAGAATCCTTCGAATCGAAATTTGGAAGCTTACTCACAGGATTAACTCGTTCAATCCAATCCTTTGGAATTGGAATCGACCAACATATTTGTAATCATGCCACCAAACACAAATGGCTTAGGAGGCTGGTCTTTGTTGAGAGAGTCGGGAGATGATCTTCACCTATGACTCTCTTCTTGCTCTTGGGGGCTCCCAGCATCAAAGACCACAGGATTCTTAGCATCCAACTTGTTGGAATCACTCTAACAGATATTTCAAGTATTTATATTTCATATGTAATAGGTAGCTTTATTATGGCCTTTATGTTTGTTTAAGGTCAAGCTTATGTAGAAGGCCCGTAAGCTTAGGCCCAAGCCAGCATAAGAAAGGATGGGAACTAGGGTGTTGCCTAGGTTCCCTCATAAATCTCTTGTAAACCCTCATTTGAGGGTTGGTTGTTCAAGTTCTCTCTTTCACATATGCCTTACGCATAACGGTTATAATATTGTTTGTGTGTGTGTTAGATCTTGTTCATCCGCCTTCATCTCTTCTCTTATAACTTGTGTTTGTAAAACTAGTGACCTAACGATGGTATCAATCGCCAAATAGTTGGGTGTACACTTTGTTTTGAAGTTTTGGTTTTGGGTCTTCTGCGTAAAGATAACGCAATCTTTGGTTCTCTTAAAAACTCGTTTTTACACTTTTTAATCCAAGATTATTGTACTTTCAATGTTTTGAGGTGTTAAAATCTTGGTTTTGGCAAAAGTTTCAAACTTTACGCGTGGATCTACGTTTTTAAGCTTCTTTTTGTTCGTGGGTGTCGTTCTACGCGTTACCCGTTTAGCATTTTTGGTACATCAAAATTCACATTTTTGTGTTCTTTTGGTACTATTGAAGCTATTCCATAACAAAAATCTGGTTTAGAAACATCTTTGGACAAAATCAAAATTACGAGTAATCCTACGCGTATCAAAACCCTAAGATTACGCGTAAGATTTTTCCTTGGTTTGATCTTCATTTTCCTGGTTTATTCCGTGTTTTCTTACTTGGATAAGTGCGAAAATACGTGGACTTTGGATATCTTTTGCCTTTGTGAAGTGTAAAAGATCATTTGAGCAAAACCCTAATCTTACGCATAAGCATAAGCTTAGCGGCGTAGAAATCGCATAAGATTCACTTTACGCGTAAACTTGGGTCTCGCATAAGGTAATCCTCGCCTAACTTTCACGCCTAACTTTTGTCTCGCTTAACTTTAGTGTTTTTTCCCACCTTACGTAGCTAAAACTACAGCGTAACTTGTCTTGTTCTTACGCGTAACTTTTGGTGTTTTACGCATAAGTGTTATATTGCTCTCATGTGATTTCTCGCCTAAGGACACTTCATCAACAAAGGTTCATTCGACTACAAAGATCCATCAACACAAGTTATAAAAAAATTAATTTTTCGAGGAGACTAAGCGTTCAATTTTTCTGCGAGATTCAAATTTTGGTTTAACTGTGAAAATTTTGGTCAAAAATTCAAATTTTGGGCCTAAATTCAAATTTTTGGGTCAAATTTGGCGTCAAAATTGTCATTATTCAAATTTTTCCTACATCCTTAGAATTGAATTTTATAGTGAATTTCAAATTTTAAGAGTCAAAATTTTCAAAATTATTTTGGAGGAAATTGCAATTCACTATATCGACCTTCGTGTGCTATATCGACTTTGCACCTTTTCTTCTTTTGATTCTTCCTGGGGAGTGTAATGGATTACGATCATAAAGATCCATTTGTGGCATTGCAAGAAGGATTCATAGCTATATCTCGGCATTCAAGCGTCGACAACATCTATTTCCCAATATCCCGATCGTACAAGGTGCAAGAGTTCTTTGTACATGAAAGGAATGCTCGAATGGACGTTGAGAATGTTGTAGTCTTGCATCCATCGTGTCACGGACAATGAGGTTGTAGCATTGAAAAGCGACATGACATGAGCGGATCTAGAAGATATCATACTTAACTTCGACACGAGCCTAGCGTGACGATGAACAAATGGTTGAGGAAGATATCTTACCACCTATGATGACCGACATAGAACGAGATGGTCGAGGTACAATCATCGTTGATCATATTACGCTGCAAATGCGATTCAACACATCGAGCAACTTTGAATTGATGTGAAGGAAAGGTTGACGATTGTGTTACAATGTCCGGACAACTATCTCATATACGAGCCGCACTTGTTAACAATTCAGCGAAGCGTCAAATCAAACTCTTGAACTGAAAACATTCTTCTCAAAAAGACCATTGCTCGGTTTCATAAAGATTTTTCAAAACTAGAGGCACATTGCATCTCTCTGAACTTAAACTACAAAACAAATCCTTTTCTTGAACACAATGGTCGGTTTTCAAATGAACAAAGTAATCGTGTGGATTTATTAGTAAAAGAAAATGAGCATTTAAAGGCTCAACTTCAAGCAAAGGGCTTGCACATGTTGCTTTACAAAACAAGCGAGAAGATTCAACGACAAGAATGTGGATACTAATTTTGCAAAACCAACAATCTTGGGAAATCGTCTCTAAAACCAATCGAAAACAATCGGTAGTTAGACAACCAAGCGCTTTTCAATCGAACGTTCAAAATCGTCAAAACCACGGTTTGCCTCCCAAGTTGTTGAGAATAATCATTTGTCAAAACCATCACCCCACATTCAGGCCAATGAATAATGCTTACATTTCTATTAAATCATTTACATTATATCTCAACAAGTAGGCTGCTCTGGCCAATCTAGGACTAGTTCAAATCGTGTCTAAACTAAGCATTAAGCGTAAAGATTCATATGATTCAAATGGCGTACAAGCGTGATCTTGAAAAGGCTAGAAAAGGGCACTACTCCAAAAGGATGGAATCTTAGGTTCACGACCTAGTGTATCACCTTCAGTGTATTCTTGAACACTTTGCTTGTAGTAAACCAAAACCTAAGTTTACTCAAACAGTTAGAAATAAACCCGTTGCTCTAAGCGTACAATTTCGAAACCTAATAGGTGTATCAATATAGGGCGCAAATTCTTCCCAAAAGAAGTTTCAACATCCCTTAGATCTAACCTCGGATGGATGCCAGCGGGTAGAATTTTCAAAGCTAGCTTTGGTCTTAGGTGGATTCCTACAGGCAAGATACTAAGTAGTTGCACCAAAACAAGTGAGATACCCACTACATCCATCCGTGAGGCGAGGAAAGGAAATCATCAAAATTGCATGTTCGGTGTCAAGAAGATAATTGACACTACATCTTTATGCCTCTAACACACGGAACCCGTTACACTTGGGATCCATGTCTTTCTCTCCTTGCCCCCTTCTATTTTTCTATGCGGTACAATGACTATGGCTCTTATTGCAATCTGACATAGGACCCGTTTCTCACCGTCATAAATATCATGATCCATCAATTGTTCCACCATTGTACTTAATCGTCATGAATTGGAAACATTGCTTGCTCCTACGGTTAAAGATTACATCAAAAGTCGTGCTTCAAATGTATCGAATGTTTCCGATGCACAACCCATAATACTCTAATTTCTAATACATACGAATCTACAACAACAACCGTTCTTTATTGCACCTCAATCGAATCTCTGAAAAGAAGAATAAAGTGTTTCCTACAACAATGTCACGGTGATGATCAACTTATTGAGCCGAGATGTTTTCGTCGTGATTGATTCTCTCAAGATATTTATGGTACTTCACACTTGTTCGGTTGCTTGGACATACATGGTTTCACTATCTCCTCGTACATGGTTTCGATGTCTTCAATTCATCATCAACATCGTGGTGTATGATTGATTCATTGAAAACATCGAGGGAGAGAGTGTGGCGTCCACCTTCTTTTGTTTGACCACATGAGTCCTTGCGAAAACCAATGCTTTCCAAAATTTCTTCCATAAGGCGAAGAAATGAGGCGATATGGTTCAAGCGTCTTAAGTCGATGTTATCGTCTCAACTTTCACGGGTTATCTTGTGTGAAGTTACCCAAATATAATGTTAAGATGCCTCACACGGTCTTGGTATCGAGTTATTGCATATTCACGATGACTAAATTCCAAAAGACCACAACATTCAAGGAAAGTCGTTTCATTTAGTCTTTCGTGGTTTGTTTGATGTGATGCGTCTACATCTACGAGAAGATCTTGTTGATTTACAGCATGTTTCCTCGAGCGAATCTTCCGCAATTAGTCGATTTTCTTTGTATGGTTTCTTGCTCATCTACAAATTCCATTTGCATCTTGAAACCGTCAAAAGTTAGAGAAATGTAGACTTCATCAAAAGTTTCAAATCTGCTAAAGACAGGTTGTCGGTTCGAGGGGAGCTATTTACGAAACATCGTCAATTGGGGAAAGGTTAATTTGTTTCATACTTATTTCATCTTTTCACGAAAATGGCTTGCACACATAACGATTGTACAACCGTAATTGTCAAGAAAGGACCACGTAGTACGCCTCGGTGCCACAATCCTTATAAAAGGAGCGAAAGCTTCTTATTTTGAGTTAAACCTATCAAACCTTTCATTTTTCAAGGTTTTGCTCAAAACACAAGTACTTCCCATATGATTTCAAAACCTCAACCGTTTATATCACTTGTTGAGGGGAGTATTTAATTCAAACTTTGTTCACAAATTGTTCACGATGGTCACTCTTCCCAACACTCGAAATGGTCATATTTATTCTCAAGCGTTTCAAAATAACATTTTATATGCCATTTTTGAGGGGAGAAAATTGTGTGATAAGAAATATGTTGTACAAAATGCAAATGAATCTGTGTACCTCGGACTTAACCAACGAATTGACGGTACTAAACCTGTTTGTAACTCGAAAAGACTTGTCACGGACGGGTAATAATTTCAAGCTAGTTCGCTAGTAATGTAAGCGTGTCTGCAAAGGACTTGTCCAAGTAGAAAGTACCACTCGAGAAACTCTTGATAGACATGAACTCGGCCGGGTATGACAACCTTTCAAGGTTTGTCTACACCTTCAAGGTAGTTATTAGAGCTAGTTGTCACCTAAAGGCGACAATGTAACTCTTTAACTATGCAACGTAACCGTGTCTCGCGGGGATTGTCTATCTTCGGTGGATCAATTCAAAAGTGCGCTCTTTCCTCATTGTGCATTTAACCATTAAAACTATTAAGCACATGTGGAGGAGTATTTATGCAAAACATCACCTCTCACTGTGGTTCAAACATGTTTTTCATTAACAAACCCTTTGAGAGATATTTTAACATACGGTGGTTTTAATGGCAAACATAGGTTAGTCATGGAGTTATAAGGTGACTAAGGTTGGAATAACTGTCCTATGATCCGCTTGAGTCGGAGGATCTACCCAAGGACACTACCATTAGTTAGTGTTAGAAGTCCTTAGGAATGATTCTAAAAAGGAGAAAATGAGAATCGGAGAAAGAAGGAGTTGAAGAATCAAAAAGAAATGTAAAGTAAAGGGTGAAAAGAAATAGCCCTCAGTTATTCAACTTAGGGCGACACGGGTTCAATTCATATACTCTTGGTTGTCACTTAGTGACACCGGTATTGAAGACTAAAAGTCGTCATGGACCCGATGGCGCATGCACTATACCTTCTTAGCCACTCAAGTTTCTCTCAGCGAGCTTGTTTCATTCTCGGGGAACCCTACGTAAACTATTGGCTTTCTCTTAGAGATGTTGGTATTGAAGAAGGAGACCTCTCCCTAGTCTCCGCTCGGGAAAACCAAAACGCACTATTGAGTCTAGAGCCACGAGATTCATCAAAAGATCTCTTAGGAATACTTGACATTTAATCACTTGATGATCAACAAATAAGATCATCGGTGGTTCACATCGAGTCCTTCACAGATCTTAGCAATATGTCGAGAACATTTATGAGATGTTCACACTTGTGATCCTCGGTGATTGAATGGAAACTCTGCCGAGGTCAACATCAAACGACCCTCACAAGAAGTCACGGTAACTCCCCATGGATTACGCGAGTGTGTCTCAACGGTCTCGATCGTGGTGATGCTTGGTGTACCTCGGCGACTCATCCGAAGCTGTAGATGTATTTGGTACATCGCGTTATCTCACTTGTGGGACTCCGGTTCGAGAACGGCCTTTGTAAGAATTAGAGTTGTGTTTTCACACTATGTGTTAACACTCAAGTTCAAACTTGTAAGTCGCGAAACCGCTTATTACTAACCGTTTGAAATGTTTTCTTCTTATGGAAGCTCGGAGGCGGGATGATCGTCTGATTCTTCTCATGCTCACGCCAACATCATCACTAATGGAAGTTCTATTCGAATGCAACACAACGGAATGATTCTTCATCAATCAAAGAATCTACTGAGTCAAAGACTTACGTAACTTCATCAATATTGATTTCAACGTCAAAGACACTTTGGGCAATGAAGGCACACGAGGCGGTGATGCGGACTACAACATACTATCACTTTCACCACAAAGAACAATGATCAAAGAACAAAGTTAAAGATGACGTCGAGCATAAGCGTTCAAAGATAACTATCTCTACACCGGGAGATTGTTCGAATCAAGGCAATTCCTCTCACAAGAAAGAAGAATGTCGAAGACGTCACAACTACTATTACATCAACGCCTTCACCGTTTACATTCATATATACTTGAGGGGGAGATTGTTGGAATCACTCCTAAACAGTATTTCAAGTATTTATATTTCATATGTAATAGGTAGCTTTATTATGGCCTTTATGTTTGTTTAAGGTCAAGCTTATGTAGAAGGCCCATAAGCTTAGGCCCAAGCCCACATAAGAAAGGATGGGAACTAGGAGTGTTGCCCTAGGTTCCCTCCTATAAATACTCTTGTAAACCCTCATTTGAGGGTTGGTTGTTCAAGTTCTCTCTTTCACATATGCCTTACGCATAACCGGTTATAATATTGTTTGTGTGTGTGTTAGATCTTGTTCATCCGCCTTCATCTCTTCTCTTATAACTTGTGTTTGTAAAACTAGTGACCTAACACAACTATTAAGAATATCATTTGCCTTTTTAAGTTCATCTTGAAGATTACGATTTCTTTTAACTAGTTCGGTGTTTTGAATTTGCAAAGTGATGACCTCAAGCTTAGCTTGTTTTAAAATAAGCAATTCATCCCTACACTTATTCAATTCAAAACTTAACTTCTTGTACTTTGAAAAAGATTAGGTCTTTGCTCTTCTACAAACTTAAGGTCAACATTTAGATAATTCATATAAGATCGCCAATCGAGTCATCATCCATAGAAAGTAAAGTGTTTACCTTCTTCATTGTGATGTTGACCCATTCCCTGTTCTAGCATGATTCTTCCCAACAAGCTAGCTTGTCTTCTTACGAGAGAGCCATTAGAGCACCGACATGTACCATTTCATCATCCGATGAGATTGGCTCTTCATCCGATCAAAGGTTTCAACAACGAGGCCTTTGTTCTTACCCGCATGATTGAACATTTTTGTTGTTTCGAGGGTGGCCTCAAGCAATGCAAGCTTAGCTTTTGCTTTCTTATACTTAGCTTCATAATGAATGGTTTTGTTAAGATCAGATTTGTTTTGAACATTTTGATGAGGCCGATAGATTTTTGGTTAAAATTTGCTAAAGCTCAAGACCGATTAGATCCCGATGGTTTGTAATAGGGTTCGAAGTTGTTTTTAAACGAGTCTTTTGCAAAATGGCCTCTTTTATGACACTTATAGCATTCGGTGTCTTGATTGCTTTAGCGAGTTGAAAAACCTTTGTTTCTTTTATAAACCTTGAGAGTTAGCAAGGAGTGCCCTTTCACGAAATTGACATTCGTGTCATTTAGGTACTCTCACTTGATCTCTCATCGGGCTCATCATCCGAGTTTTCTTGGAAATCTTGAACAACATTGTTAGAAAAGAAAGCGGTTGATATTGGTGATGAGGTAGTGGTCGAGGACTTCTTGACTTCATGAGACTTCTTTAAGTCGGTATCGTCATTGATGAGGTTTTCCTCATAGACAAATTTCCATAAATTCGTGAAGCTCAAGATTTTGGATATGATTAGCATTTCTAAGTCCACGAGAGAAATTCATCCACTTCTCGGGAGGCTGTTTACAAAACCAACATTGATTTCATGCTTGGACAATTTAACACCATCATTTGAAAGTTCATTTAAAGAGTTTTGTATCGGTGTAAGTTTGAGAGAGAGTTTTCGAGTCCTTAGCCACGAAGGTGTTATACTCAAGTTTTGTGTCCATTATCTGTTTTCCTTGGTATCGATGGTCCTTCATGACTATGAACTAGGTCATCCAGGTTTGCTTAGCAAGATTACACTTATACTATGAGACTCCATAATATCGTCGGGAAGACAAGATATTATGATACTTTTGAGTCTTTGGTCCTGGTTGACCACTCTCCTTTCATCCTGGTCCACCGAGCTTCGGGTTTGGGCAACCCTTCGGATCTTTGGGACAAATGGACCTTCATTTATACACTTGATATAATAAGGTTCCATCCTAATCAAATAGCAAAGCATTCGCTTTTCCATTTGTTGAATTTGCCAACTTCAAGTCTAGGGCAACAATTTGAATAAGCTCCACCCTTTTATCGACTAGTTGGGGTACATCAATTTGACCATTTAGGATCCTAATTTAAAACTTTTAGAGCGGCCTAAAAGCGAGTTTTATAATTAGCCTTGCTCGATACCACTTGTTGTTCCCGTTCACTGTCGTTAAAAGCGACTTAAGTTTATAAAACAAGTTAATAGTGAACTATGGTGAAATTAACATAAGAAAAGCACACTAAGTAATTTTCAACATCATATTCTTATTAGAAATAAATCCACAAAGAATCGTTACCCAAGTACTATGGAATAGTACTTGGGATTGAAATGACAAAGTTGGGTGACTCTCTCTAAGCTCGGGCTAAGTCTGAGCACAACTCTTAGAGCTCTTGAGCTATCTCGGGAACTAAGTTGTATTTGGAGGAGTGAAAAGATGGCTTGCGTGTATGTGTGTTTTACAATTCACAAGCTTAACCTTTTCACTCCATCTCTTATCTATTTATACATGTATGATATTTGACTCTTTCCTAAGTGACAACCCGACATCATGCGAGAAGAAAAAATCTTGATGTATTTTGTCTCTGTTTACAAAGACTATTCTAGGTAAGAGACAAGACTACTTTCCTAAGTTCGGTGATGACACTGAGCACGATCTTTGCCATTCGGGGAAAGTTGACTTTGGTTGATAAGGACTTCGTCTTATCGATTCAACCTTTCCGCCTTGTCCCGCTCTTTCTTGGTCTTTACATCCTTGAGTCTTCTACGGTTTGTCTTGATGTAAGAAGTCGGGAGGAATCTTAGGGATTCAATGAGTTATTGTCATCACTCACCGAATCCATCATCTTCTTCTTGACTCGGTCTTCACCCTTTAAGTTCCGCCTTCGAGTGGGAGACTTCTTCTTTGCCTCTTCTTGAGTATCCACGAAGGCGACTCACCGAGAGACTATGCACTCGGTGACTGTTTGTGTTAACGGATTAAACACTTGGGCTATTTTCTATTCAAATCCTAGATTAAGGGGTTTGGGTATTCTTGAACCCAACACTATCATATATCTTCAATAAACTCTCCAAATCCGCATCTCATTAGCTCCAATACTCGTAAATTACCTGAAAGTGAAATATAGAGGAAAACAAGCGTAAATCCATATAAATGATATAAAATGCGAGCATTATCGGGGGAAATTGACACTTAATATTCATGACTATTTGTGTGCTTAAAGGTCGACCTAGATCCGGATGAATGGATCAAGGATAGTGGGTGCATGAGGCACATGACCTTTAACAAAGACTTGTTTTCCACATACGAATCCTTGATGGAGGAAATGTGGTGTTTGGTAATAGCAAGAGCAAAATCATGCAGAAGGTACATTTTCTCACAAATCCTTAACCATTAACGATGTTTGTCACGTGAAAACCTAAACTTCAATCTTCTAAGTATCGGACAAATACGTGATAAAAAGTGTAACATACTTTTTAATGACACGGGAAGTAAAATATTGAAAAACGGTATTACTATAGGAAGAGGCATTAGAAAACATGGAGTCTATGTCATTAAAATCGGTAATGAACCAAAAGACAAACTTTGTCTTACTTCTATGGATGATACTTCAACTTTATGGCATCGAAGATTCGGTCACGCCGATATCCGACTTCTTCAATCGCTATCATCTAAAGAACTTGTAAGAGATCTACCCAAATTAAAATACGAACGTCATTTTTGTTATGCTTGTAACGTAGGAAAGCAAGTCCATGCTAGTCATAAAGCTAAAAATATGGTTTCTACTACTAAGTGTCTAGAACTAATTCATATGGATTTATTTGGTCCATCCGCTATTCAAAAGTTATGGAGGTAACTTCTATACTTTGGTTATAGTGGATGATTACTCTAGGTACACATGGACTAAATTTCTAAAGAATAAAACTGAAACGTTCGATCACTTTGAAATATTGAGTAAGAAAATCCAAAGACAACTAGGAAGTCTTATAGTGTTAATTAGAACGGATAATGGTAGGGAATTTGATAATGAAGTGCAATTTGGAGCTTTTTGTTATGCTAATGGTATTACTCACAATTTCTCGGCTCCTCGCACTCCACAATCAAATGGGGTAGTTGAAAGGAAAAATAGAACCCTACAAGAAATGATTCGCACAATGATTAATGAGCAACCTATTCCTCAAAAAAATTGGTGCAATGTCGTCAACACATCAACCTATATACTTAACCGTGTCCTAATTAGACCATTCTTAGGTAAAACTCCATACGAGTTACTTCGAGACAAAAATCCTATGCTAGAATACTTTAGAGTCTTTGGTAGTAAATGTTTCTTGCTTAACACTAAATATTACTTAACCAAATTTGTTCCTAAATCAACCGAAGGTATCTCTTAGGTTACTCTCCTAATAGTAAAGCTTATGTTATATTAAATAAAGAAACCATGAAGGTTGAAGAATCCCTAAATGTAAGATTTGATGAAAGTCCACCCAAACCTACCCTACCTCTTATCGATGGCGAATTAATCGAAAGTGAAGCCATAGAAATCAAGGAAAATATAAGTAAAGAAGATGAACCATTAAACAATGAAATCATCAATATTAAAGAGTCTAAAGATCATCCCGTAGAAAAAGTTATAAGAAAGTTAAATGAAAGAACCTTAAGATCTCAAGTCCAAAACCAAAGTAGTTTATTTTGTTTTGTCTCAACCATAGAACCTAGAAATACGCAATAAGCCATAAAAGATGAAAGTTGGGTAATGGCTATGCAAGAAGAGTTAAATCAATTTTTTTCTAACAATATTTGGACACTTGTCCCTCCACCTAATAACCAAACCATAATCGGAACTAAATGGGTATATAAAATAAGTTAGATGCAAACGGTGTATTGTCTAGAAATAAAGCTAGACTTGTTGCCCAAGGGTATAATCAATAAGATGGCATAGACTTTGATGAGACCTATGCTCCCGTGGCTAGATTAAAGTGTATAAGAATACTTCTTGCTTATGTTTGTGCTCATGATCTTAAGCTTTTTCAAATGGATGTTAAAAGTGCTTTTTTAAATAGTTTTACTAATGAAGAAGTCTATGTAGCTCAACCTCCGGGCTTTATTGATTTCGAAAAACCTAAACACGTGTACAAACTAAAGAAAGCTCTTTACGGTCTTAAACAAGACCCAAAGGCTTGGTGATGAGTGTGTAAATACTCATCATTTTTGGTTAAATCTGAACTGCAAATCATTTAAAAATGCTCAGAAATGCATCAAAATACTGAAAATATCTCAAAATTGCATTTTATATGTTTCAGATGCAAAATGTTTAAAATCGGATGAAAAATAAGCTAAGTTTGCATAATTGGCGGTTTCAGTCCCCCAAGTTTCAAAAGTTGTCGAAATAGTCCCTGAGCACTTAATTTCAAAGAAAAATCACCAAAGGTCCTTTTAAAATCATAAGTTGTCAAAATTAGTCCTTTGGTGAAAAATGTCAAAAGTTTTGAGAAATTACAAGTTTGGTCCTTGAGTTTAAAATTGGCAAAAATAGTCCTTGGAAATTTGAAAATGTCTATTTTGGTCCTTGTACTATTGAAGCTTGTCGGTTTGGTCCCTTGAAACAACTTTGGAAATTTGGCGACTTTGGTCCTTGTACTTTCGAAATTGCAAAAGGTCCTTGATTATTAAACCTTTGCATCCTTAGACCTTGTCATAACCCTTGTGACCCCTGCCAAACCATTTGGACCCCTGCCTATTTGACCCCCCCTTTAATATAAGCTGGTCAAATCGATCAAACACCCTTTGCCCGCTTTTTTCTCCTTCACCAAACGCTCTGCAAACACTTCACCTCCCATCATTCCATTTCAAACCTCGCCTCCCTTGTTCCCCCACCTCAACAACCATCCAAGAAGCATTTAATGCTTCTTCAACCTTTCACTCAACCCCAACTGGCAAATACACTTTACGCGCCAAATGTGATCAAACGGCCAAGATTATATCAAGCTATCCAATGGCTATCAAAGCAAGTGGGATTCACTCAGATTGGAGAGAGAAGCAGTTTGGTGTATAAAAGGAAGCAAGAGAATGAGAGTTGAAGTAGTTCTTAGTTTTTAAAATTTCCTTTATGTCGTTTTAATATCAATGTCTTAGAATAAATCTCAAACTGTGATCTTTTGTATCTATGTACTGAAACTCAAGTTGTTTTATCAATATAATTTCATTTCAAGTGTTAATTCAAAGCTTCATTTAAGTTTCATGTTTTTGTGCCCACTGTTGTATAATTCAGTTTCAAGTTCTCATATGCAAGCTTTTAAAAGTTTAATTTCCAGTTCAAATAAGCTTATATAAGCTACTTATAGCTTTTGAGCTTATAAATCAATTTCAAGTAACTTTGGTCCTTGGTCAACGAAAGTCAGCGTGAAGCATATTTGGTTAGCGAGGCATGGGCGATTTGGGTTGATGCGATGTTGAATATGGGTTCATGATAGGTTTAGGATAGTGGTTATCTATCTTGTTTGGCAAGCCATTGTGGTGGGACATGTTGTAAGTATTTGAATTTTATTTGGTACTCTCGTATTTACATTAATAATTTAGGAGTCTGTTTGGTAATTATAGTATTGTTATTTGTATTAAATAAGTAGTTTAAATCTGTTTTAGCATAAATCATAGCTTGGACTTGTAATTTAGGAAGAATCAAAGCCCAAATCAATGATTTAAGTAGTGTTTGGATTCTTTGCATAAACTGTTTTGGAGGTTTGTTCGATGGTTAATACACATTATTTTAGGTTTGTTAAGTTCCATTGAACTCATTGCGGTCATCATTTTGCTTACGCAAGGCTCAAAGTCAATTTCACCTTTAATCTGTCTTAACTGCATATCATTGAAATTCTTGAAAATCAAAAGCTTAATCGTGTTAGGATATCACTAGAGTAGCTTGCATTAAGTTTATTTCATCATAATACATCAAGATCGGTCCTCAATTGAGCTCAAATCTCATAAAAGTCAAATTTACAAAACGCTTCAAAAGTCAAAACTTGGAAATCTCGGTTTAACCCAACTAGGATGATTTTAATTGATTCAATTTTGAGCCAAATTAAGTGAAATTGTGGGTTTTAAACTTCAACTGGTCTAGTTTCTTATTGTGATTTTGTAGATTTTGGTAATTTTGTACAAGCCTCAAAATGGCTTGTCAACTTGGTCTCACCGCCACCATGCACCGACTCGATTATCTTGAGTCTCGCAGTGTGTCTGCGATTTGTGCAGGGCTTGTAACAAGCTCATAAGAGCTTATCTAGGTATGGTCTTTGGTTTATAAGTAGGTAGCCAGGTCTACTTTAGGTTCCTTCTTTTGGATTTGAGTTTAGCTTATCTGAGTAGCTTATTCTTAAGCTCCAAAGTAGGTCCCAAAACTGATTTTAGGACTTAAACTTAAATCAACCATATCCGAGTAGCTTGTAATTTAGAGGTTAAAGCTAGTTGATATTAGTTGCATTTGAGTACTTTTAGCTTATTATAGCTTACGTGCAAGTTTGGTGCTTATTTGTAGCTTTTGGCTTATTTAGAGTCTAATTCTCAAGCACTTTGCATTGCAGTTCATTTCTTACATACAAGCTCTTTGTTTTATAATTTTCCTAGATTCATAATATTAATTTAGACTTTTCCTGAAATTTTCATAATTTTTCATCCTTTGTTTGGTATTTTCTTCATTTTAATCGGTTTTTAAGCCATTTTAATTAGCTTTTATTGCAATTAAATCGGAAAAGTTTCAAAAAATAAGTTTTCATTTTTCTTAGGTTAAGATAAATATAAAAGTCAAAAAATATTTTTCAGATTTTCTTAGTTAAATTTGTATTTTTAAGCAATTTAAGTAGTTTTAAATAGTTTTTAATTCATAGAAAATATAAAATTAGTTTTGAAAATTCTCTTTAGTTATTTTAGATTTTTCCAAGTCATAATTTCATTTTCTAGCTTTATTTCAAATTTTCTTGTATTTTAGGCTATTATTAAATAAGTAAAAATAGTTTTTAATTAATAATAATTAGATAAATAGTTTTAAAAATAATTTTCTTTTTCTAAAAATTTTCTTTTATCATTAGGTTTGAAAAAATATCATTTTCATATTTTTAGGATTAATATTGTTTCAGTTTCACATTTTCTTTCGTACGTCACGTAGTTTTTAATTTAAATTTTATAAAAGAAAAATCAAAAACATCATTTTGCAAATAGTGATAGCGTTTATTTAATATATTTTATCTTTTTAGTTTTCTTTAATTTGCATTTAAGCCCCTGTAGTTTATATACTTTTCCTTTAGGTATAATTGTTCATAATTAATCATAACCTTTTCCGTTCAAATCCTCTCGATCACTATTCGTTTGGTGATTCATCGCATGACTCGTTGGGACATAACGAACCCTATACTCTCTCGATCTTCATTGCATTTGTGTCCGAACTGTTTTAAGTTTCTTACGGTTAGCCATTCACAAGTGGCTAGCTTGTGAGAAAACTTGACGGTTTAGCACCGATCACTTGGTATGATAGACTCAAATCATTTTAATTAAAACAACTATACCACGGGGTTAGTTGATAATACACTTTTCACAAAGAAAAGGAATCACATATAATTATTGTTCAAATTTACGTGGGCGATATTATATTCGGATCGACTTGTCAAGACATGTGTGATGATTTCTCAAAATCATGCATGATGAGCTTGAAATGAGTATGATAGGAGAACTAAGTTTCTTTCTTGGTCTACAAATCAAACAACTAGAAGATTGTATCTTTTAATCAATCCAAATAGATAAAAAAAATGTTAAAGAAATTTGGTTTAGAATAGTCAAAATTTATAAAGACACCAATGTCATCCGATACTAAACTTACAAAAGATGAAGACGGTGAATCCGTTGATAACACCAAATACCATGGCATGATTGGTAGTCTTCTATCTTACGACTAGTCGGTAGGATATCGTGTTTAGTGTTTGTCTATGTGCTAGGTTTCAAGAAGAACCTAAAATTTCACATCTATAAGCGATCAAAAGAATATTTAAATACATTAAGGTGCGACTCAATTGAGATTATGGTATCCTAAAGGAACGGGGTAGAAACTATTGTATCTGCGGATTCGACCATGCATGTGATTATGTTGACCGAAAGAGTACAAGTGGTGTATGTACTTTTATGGGATGTTGTTTAACATCTTGGTTCTCTAAGAAGCAAGCGGTAATGGCCATATCAACAACCGAAGCCGAATATGTCTCCGGCAAAGCATGCCAACAAGCACTATGGATGAAACAAGCGTTAGTTGACTCGACATTCATCTAAGTGACATAGCCATTTTATGCGACAACAAAGGTGCTATTGACATAAGCAAGAATCCGGTGTTGCACTCTCGCATCAAGCATATAGAGATCCGTCATCACTTAAGAGACAATGTTCAAAAGGGCAACATTTCTATTGAGAAGGTATCATCCGAAGAAAACATAGCCGACGTCCTCACCAAACCGTTGAAGCGGGAACAATTCAACTTGCTTTGTCTTGGTCTTGGTCTCATGGAACAATCGTCGTATTATGTTTCTCATTCTGCAAGGTATGTAAACGTTAGCCTTACCTTCTTTTCTGAGTCTAGGATCTCTATTTCACACACAACTCACAAACAATATGGGGATTTTTCAAAACTAAAGATAAACTTTCTTTTTATACAAGAAACTTTTCGAAATGCTTTCTAAAAGGATACTTCTCCCCGTATCATTTTCCTAAAGCTATTCTCACGTCTAGGACAAACCTTTTCATTCTTAATACAAGATAAAAACCGTTTTCATTGTATCTCGCGTCTTTTGAATGCTAAAGGGAATACATAACTAATATGTATTTTTGGGTATATTCATCAAGCAAAAATGAATTAAGGAGCACTCGGGTTATCTCACATAATTACATATATATGCTTTTTCACTTATTTGTTTATTTTTCCTTATTTTCTTGGGAGTCGAGATAACCGCAACTCCAAATGGTTTGCATATAGGCACACACTAGGCACCATTGTTTCCAAAAGGAAAATTTTGAGCTGCCTAAATTCACCGATACCACGGATCCCGGCTTTTTACTTGACGGATCCCTAAAGGGTCGGATCCGTGGGAATCGTGGGATGTACAGTAAAGTTCTCTTCTATTTTCTCACTTTAGCTATGGACCTTCATATTTTTATCATTTTAGCTCTTTCACTAATGAGTATGTTACTTAATGCTTGTGTTCTCATTATCACATGCCCTAAATTCATATGTAATCATTAGATTTTAATTCACATTTTGGTTTTAGCGTTCATTGCAATGCATTATTTTCTCTATAAATAAAGTTCCAAAATGCTTGCATATCCATCACTCTCAACCTCACAAACAATCATCATCATGTCATCCAAAAGCTCTTCCAACATTGATAAACCACCTAGTGAAAACAATCATTTTCAAGAAATCCAAAAATTCGTCCTACCACCTTCAGTAGTGCCACCACCCAAATCTAGAAGAACCGCACGGATTAGCATCCGGCCTTGTTGTTTAGCTAAACCGTTGTCAAAAAGTCAATCACCAACTACTCATTCACCACCAAATGATTCCATTGTAGCACCTCTATCATCTCCAACAAGCTCATCACCACCTTCACCTACCAAATCTATACCTAACAATCAAATCACACTATCGGAACTCCTTAAGACTCCGAAAACAATTCCACTGCAAGTGTCTAGTCCACCACCCACACCATTTCAACCATCCAAATCTACCCAACTAGCTTCCACCTTAAACCCGAAAGAACTAGTATTTTTAACACCACCAACATCTCCAAACACACCTCACAAAGATCTTGCAACTTCACCACCTTTAGCTCCCATTATCTTACAAGAACATATAGGTTCTTATCCTCCAGTACTCACCAATATCATGGACTTTGATCCATATTTTCTAACATTTTCACCACATATTCCGCCTTTCACAAGTCAAACTTCCTCAAAAACCATCCACCAACACTACCCTCACCACCTACATTGCGAACATTGTCAATCCACTAGGGAACTTGCAATGGAAATATGGGACGATCGCATCAACATCATCACTCACCAAAACTTTCATAACTAACCATATGCAAGCATGGAAGGAATGATATTACTAGTTTACCTGTTTTTTTTTCTTTGATTCATTTTCAAGAACAAACCTTGTTCTTAGTTTTACATTTTGTATGTGGCCTATATACGACTACACTTTGATATTTTATTGCAATGCTTTGTTTACATACATTGGCTCTCCATCTTGTTTCTCGTCCCATACAAGATTATATTACATGTTACTACTAACATTTTCTTTGTAGGTATTATACTTTCACTGACGCGTGATTCTAGGGGAGCTACCGTCGAGGGGAGCTAGTGCTTCGTGGATTATACTATTTTTCACACTTTATTTCTTCGTTAGGTTCGCTTTTGTTTCGACAAAAGGGGAGAAAAGTAAAACTTACATATGCTTTCAAAACATACATCTAATCTTAAGTTTTACTCATCATAACATTATGTTTTGTCATCAACAAAAAGGAGATTGTTAATACAAATAAACCGTAAAAACGTTTATTCATATTTAGCAATCTCTTTGTGTTTTGTTGATAACAAATATAAAGTTTTCATAATTAAAATTATAAGGATACATGTTATTTTTGTAAAGTATTTACATTTAGTCATTTACATAAAATGTTGTAATATTAATTTGTTGTAATAGTTTAATAGGATTGGTAATATCCAAGACCCATGACCCATACCCATGGAGCTAATCCATAACCCATGACCCATGACCCAATGTCTAGATATATTGTATCTTGTTGGGTACCCAAGGCTCATACCCATGACCCATGACCCGGTTTGCAACCCAAAACCCGGACTGGTACAACCCAGTTTACCAAATCCCTTGGATTGCACTGGACAGATCCCCCAAGTGAGGGATCCGTAAGAACCGGGCTACAGTAGAGATTTTTGCCTATAAATAGTTAGTCACTTCTTAATTGTTACTCACCCCTCTTCTTACAAAATCTCTCATATATTACTTATCTCTTATAATCTCAGATCTCTTGATCTATCTAGTAGTTCTTCTTTCTTTTGTTGTGATTCTCATATAGGTCCTTCTCAAAGGCGAAATCACGAGATACTACAAGTCATCCAAGCAAGGGGTCCTTGATTGACTTGTTCCTCATAAGATTTCTATAGCAAGATCTTGTATTTCATATTTCACATAGTTGTTGTGTTATAGTTGTCTTTGGTTTGGTCCGCGTGTTAAGGACTCGGTATTTAGCTTTGTCTGGGATAGAGTGTAGCGGCGTTGTGAGGCTTCTCCGTCGTGTTGATGGAGCTTGTTGATATAGTGTTTGAACTCTCGAGTGGGAACTCGGGGAGTGGAGTAGAGCGAGAAGGTGTCTCAGAATGAACCACTATAACTCACTTGTGTCACTACTCTTTATCCTTTACTTTACTTGCTTTCATTATTTACTTTATTTATTGCTTTATACTTTCTATCAATTCATACAATTCACATAAGATTGAGACTAAAATTTTGAAACTAAACTTAGAATCGAAACTATTCAACCCTCTTATAGTTTCCACAATCATGTTATTTTCTTTTCACATATGGCTATTGAAGTAATGTATGAACTAATGATCATCACGTATTGTCGTATTGTCATCGGGACGTGATGCATGAATCGATATTGATGTAGTTAGTTATCAACGTTAGGCGAACCAAACTTCCAAATGTAGTCGAACTAACATATATGAAATTCATTTCTATTCATTTACCTATGAGTCAATGTCACATGTTTAAAATGTCTGTTTAACATACTTAAATGACAAAATATATCACGAAACCTTTTATAAAAAATCATTCACGTGTTCATATTTGTATTGCCATAAAAAAGCACATATTATGCAATATTGACATATTGACAAAGAATAAACATGTTCTAGAAAGTTATAGACTTATAGTACACTGTTCAAGAAACAATTAAACGTATACTCAAGTAACTAATTAACTAAATATAAATCTCTATAACCAAATCATGAGAATAACGAAATGCAATGACCTAAACATTTATACTACATATAATGCATTAATATTTTTTTTGAAAACCATATAATGCATTAATATATTTTTTATATTAAATTTTGTAAACCATTAATTAATACAATTTTAAGCGATATAATTATTAATGCATTATCTGCGCATTACAAAACTTTGTATTAAATTATTTCACACAATATTTTAATACCTCATTATGATTTATTCTTGTATGCTTTATTATGTAAAAAAAACACAAAAAGTTGATATAATGCATGAATGGATAGAATTGAAATTGTTAGAATTAACAAAAATATGGTTTAATCATACGAGCGCCATCGATAACTAATCAAGGCACCTTTTGATTTTTTCGGAAAAACCTCAAAAACAAAATAAATGTTTTCTATAAAAATTAGGACAAATTTATCAAAAGGAAATTATGCAATAGTGCAAAGTGTTAAGTGAAAGATATATATTTTAATAGTACATATTACACATATTTATACTACATATAATGCATTAATGAATTTTTTTTCTAATAAAATTTTTAGAACACTCGTTAATGCATGTTAAGCAATACAAGTGTCAATTCATCATATACACATTGTAATTGTTTGTATTAAATTATTTTACACAATATTTTAATACCTCATTATTATTTATTTTGGAATTGTTTACTTTTTTTATGCAAAACAAATAAAAAAAACACAAATAAAAACAACATAATTGAAATTATTAGAATTAACGAGTTACAAAGTTCGACTTAATCGACGGCGTCGTCGATGACTAATCAAGACACCTTTCAAAATTTTGAGAAAAATCATCCGTAAAAAATATAAATATTTTATATAAAAACTAGGGACTAATTTACTAAGTGTTAAGTAAAAATATATGTTTTAATAAATATTACACATATCTATATCTATACTACATAGAATGCATGAATGATATTTTTTTTAATAAATTTTGTAAGACACTCATTAATGTATTTTAAGCAATACAAATGTTAATGCATAATGTACACATTACAAACGATTGTATTAAATTATATTACACAATTTTAATACATTATTTATTATTTATTTTGAACTTGTATATTTTTATGCAAAAATCATATACAAATCGATATAACTGAAATTGTTAGATTTAACGAGTTACAAAGTTCGAAAATATGCGCCATCGATAAACAATCAAGACACCTTTTGAAATTTTCAGAAAACATCAAACGCAAAAACAAAATAAATGTACATCATACACAAAAAAACAAAAAAAATGTTTTTTATAAAATTTGGGACTAGTTTATTAAAAGAGATGATACAAATGTATTATGTATTAAGTGTTGAGTCTATAATTTAGTATATGTTAGGTAATTCAAATATACATGGTTTATTAAACATATCTTTTCATAGTTAACTCAACATTATTTTAAAACATATAAGTTTTATTTGCGTTTATAAGCACTTTTTTACTTTTATCCCATACATATGTGAGAGAAATATAATAAAACGAGATTTTAACAATACCAACAAGTACAACGAAAAACAAATTTAAAAGGTATCTACTAGTAGAACTAATTTTTCTTAACATGTTGCAAATCTACTATTTAAAATGATATGTTGCAAAAAATCTATGATAAAATATAATGTTTAGTGATTAGTAGTTGAATGTTCTTATACCGATAAATAAAATGAATTGACATTGTCTCCTATTCACTTACGACTATAATTCACTCAACTAATATGATCTCATAAACATCCATAGTATTACCAGCTATCGCCTTTTTTATGTCGTAATATCACGAGAGTAATCTACAATATTTATATGAGTTAGTTTGATCAGGCTTATTTTTATTCAAACATAAATTAATCATTCGTAAAGTTGCTATATTGGGAAAGATAAAGCTGAAAAACATTTCTAGCCGAAAACTTTAATTGCAGAGTACCCACCGCCGCAACGCACATGCTTGGTTTAAAAGTAAGCATATCATTGCGCAAATTGCATGCATCATTGCATTGCATTTAAAATTTCGCATCATGGTGTCTAATGCAACGCCATCCCGGATTGAGTTTGCATTAGACCGCAATTTACCGCATTATGTATTTAGAATTTATGTCATTTTTTGTAAAAAAATAAACCATATAAAAGAGACCCTATAAGGATCAAAGTTGTTAAAAGACATCCAAAACAAACACAATAACGAAGATATAGTATCTCACATTTTGTTAAGTGTTTTATGTCAAGCTTTTCGACTTATTTGTTTTACAAATGGATTATATGCCTAATTTCAATACGCCAGTAACTTGTTTTGTAAGTTTATTGCATATAGAATATATTTATATAAATAATTTTCGTACATTTTAATACTAAATGTATCGCGTCTGATATGCGCTTGCATTTGCATCACGCATCTCGCATTTGTCATTGAAACCTTTAGCATATCGGATTGTAAACCACTGGAGCATTAGTTCAATGGTTGGAGCACTTGTGCTTGAGTCAATTGACTCGGTTCAAGTCTCATCCTTAGCATTTGCTTCAAATAGGTACTCACATCCCCAAACCAAAGACACCTGGAGGCTTTGTGGAATAACATTTCGGTCCGAGTTTTACCTCGTCTCACTCCACTTGGTGCCCCACTGCGTGAGAGTTCTTTGAGCTATTATTTGTGGGGTGGAAAATGGTTGATGTCAAAAACTCCCAAATCGGTATATTCCGCCTAACCTACACTTTTTTTTTGGAAGGTTTACCGCTAGTATGCTATGACCTAAACATCAATGTGTGACATTTAATAATGCATTGTTAAGGTATTCAATAACCAGCTAGTTTAAAAATATGGGTTAATGATTCATTAAATCGAGACATTAATTAAAGCTAGGTCATTATATTTAAGTTGTAACATAATATTTTACCAGGGATGTTGACTAGCATAAACTTTTCTGTTCGCATGCTTTAATAACTATGGTTTAAATGCTACTAGATAATATTTGGTTGAGTGATTTAATATGGTATATTAGGTGGCCTAACCATTAGTTATTTAGTTTATCTAAGTTACCGAAACCAATACAAAGTTTCATGTACAATACTTATTCTACATTGTTTATCGAGTGATACACGATTTTTGTTACATTTATATATTTTTTGAACCTTCCTAGTAGAGATTCGCGGCATATTGATAGTACATTAGAGGGGACATTTTGCAATTCCAAAACAAATATTCTGCAATCGTTTATGGACTTTCATTGGGAGAAGAAGGATGGCAGTGGCTCTCGTGCTGTCTCGGCCGTTGTGCGGAGGAGGCAAGGTGGTCAGCGGTGTTTTCCGAGCACTTGATCTACGAGATATTCTCTGAGTTTGGGTTGATGCAATCTTAAGTTTTAACTTTAGCTTGACCACTTTCTAAGCTTACTAATGTTGAAGCATGTCCGTGCATGATTGGATTCAACGACTCTCCCTACCGTTAGTGTCTTCTCGAGCCCTAGTAGACCGTCAACAAAGAGAGAACTCGTTAGAGTGGACCCGAGTCCGTAGCCCCGGGTCCACCCGACGGTCAAGTTAGTATCTTGTTGTGGCATAGCAAAAGATGTTATATGATGAGTTAGAGATAACCCGCATCCATGTATATAGGCATGGATTAGGGTTTAAGCGTAGAGTGGGCGTGATCGGGCTCGACCCATTCTCTGCCGGTCAGGACCATACGTCAAGCCCCCAAGTCTAGTATGAGATAGCGCATAGCTATGTTATGCTAGACTTAAGTTCGATGGTAGCGTGGGTGAAAGTGGAACCCGTCTGCGTCATCGGGTGAGCGCGCTTTTGTACAAAGAGTGACGGAAGATGGTGCGACGGAAGACGTGTACATGGCGAAGTGCGTGACAAAGAGGTGCGACGGTAAGACGTGCTTACAGCGCGTAAAGGCGTTGTGCGCGATAAAGAGGTGCGACGTAAGACGTGCTTACTGCGCGTAAGAGGCGTATTGCGCGATAAAGAGGTGCGACTGTAAGACGTGCTTCACAAGATAGTGGCGTGTTGCGCGCGATAAAGAGTACGACGAAGACGTGCTCACTGCGATAAGGCGGCGTGCGCGAAGTCTTACAACCGATGAGGACGTCTCCCTGCGGCATGTTAGTGCGGCAAGTTGATGTGAATATTTAAATTGTCTTTGATCCGCTTCGGAATATACTGCGCATGGAAACGAAGTAGGCGTATACCTGGTAGCCCCCAAGTTTGATGGTGCTACTGGTGCAGGAGCATTAAACTTATTTAATCTGCGAAAAACACTCAATGCAAAGATTAAAGTATATGCCGCGAATCGCGACATATAAAACCTAATAAAATTAAGCAATATATAGCACATAGCATAAATAATATACTGCACATAGCATAAAAAATATAAAACCTATCGTGAGGTTGTATAAACTACATAAACAATTGTTTGTATAAAATAAAACCTCGGATGGATATACCGTGACCGCAACTAATGACGCAGATAGATTTATCGTAACCACATAGACTCGAACGTTTCGGATGATCGCGAGATGTTTATACCACGCCTTTGGTCCAAAGGCGCATCATGGCGATTGACTAGCATCGTGGTTTTCACAGACGTCTGGCGTTCTCGCGAAGATCTCCGAACGTACGGTCTTACGCGGGTAGATTTATCACGACTGCGGTGTTTGGCGCGAACAGCGTACTAATCGTAAAAAGCGATGTCTGCGAATTTATCGCGGCTAAAAGATAAAATAGCTCCGATCGTGCGGGCTTTTCTTAGGTCCGATCATGCGGATTAAAGATAAAATAGATCCGATCGTGCGGATGTTTTAAAATAGGTCCGATCGTGCGGACTTTTCTTCTTATATATCGTAATAAAAGAATATGCAATTTAAAGCAAAGATTATTCGTAAATAATGATCTGTTGGATAACAATATGCAATTAACGTGATATTTTATTCCACGTGAAGATGCTTGACCATAAATAGATTTGAAGATCACGTGATATTTTATTAACGTGATAATGATCATAAATAGTAGTACTGTAACAGACGTAAAGTATTAAAGTGTGCATACTTTAAAGCATTAATTACAAATACTTGATGATGTTTAGTCACTGTATTGGCACGTGGAGTATCAAAGCATGATCGATTATAAAGCATACGTGGCAATCGATTATTATGATGATACTTTAAAGCATTAATCATGAATGAGATTTAGAGGCACCGATTATAGAAATTGTATTCTTTGTTCGGTAAATTGAGAACACGAAACATGGTTTATTCGTGGTCCCACGGATGGCGCCACTTCAAGATAAGCATAATCTGGTGATTTGGATTCAACGACTCTCTTGGCGGTTAGTCGCCTTCTCGAGCCCTAGTAGACCGTCAACAAAGAGAACCGTTAGGAGTGGACCGGAGCCGTAGCCCGGGTCCACCTCCGACAATCCAGTTAGTATCTTGTTGTGGAAAAGATGTTATATGATGAGTTAGAGATAACCCGCATCCATGTATATATAGGCGTGGATTAGGGTTTAAGCGTAGAGTGGTCATACGATCTAGGGCCGACCGGTCTGGCGGGTCAGGACCATCGTCAACAACTAAATTACTCCCAACATTTTTTTTTTTTTTTTTTTTTTTGCAATGGTTTTATCAATCAACAAGTGTGACAAGGTTTAAATTACTTGTTGGGTCCCAACGAGTTGACTTGTAAATAACAAAGATAGGAATTAAATGTGATGAAATTTAAGAACTTCCAAATAACCCAAATAAGAACTAATTATCGGGTGAGTAAATCCCGATAACTTGATTAAATCTCTTGATAGATAATGAAATAGCTTAAATAAACGCCAACTTCAATAAACGCGCAAGAATTTGTCAAAGATCATGGTTTTTGTGTATATATGAGCTTTCATGGGTGTTAATATTGTTCTTTATTTAATTTGTAAGTGTGTATGAGATATGTTTGTATAAAGTTGGCATTTTAATGAAATATGTGGTGACTACGGGTGAAATGTGAGAAAAAATGTAAAAAATAATGCATCATTCAAGGCCCACCTCCCCTACCACCCTCCATACTCACGAGCGAACAAGGGAAAAACTGGGTCACAAATGTGAGAGTGTCACCACTCGGTATTGTGCAAAGTTGAAGTGTTTTATTATTAAATATTTGGTTTGTGAGTGTGTGTATTTTGTGAGGTATATTTATATAAAGTGAAGCATTTTCTTAAATGGTGAGTGTGGTGAGATTGATAAAGGTAAATAGTGAGTGAGAGTGTGAGTGAAAAGTTGAAAAAAGAAAGCTGATTTAGTGTTGAAGTAGCTAGAGATGATAATTAACAAAAGACAAATCGATATTCCTCTTTCCATACATCTGATAAGAACTAGCACATTCCTTTGATAATAAAATATGATTACATTTCTTAAACACAAAAATTATCATTGGATATGAAGCAACTTTGCTTAAATTTGGGTCTTCCTTTTTGTGCGACTTTTTTAGTTTGACCACTCAGATAGGACTTAGGAGTATGGGTTGGTAGCTGAGAACAACAAAATTTCTTGGTGAAAGATGTAAAAAAAAATCGTGAACATAAAGCTTTCCACACATGGTGCAATATTCAAATGCATCGTTTTATCGTCGTATATACTAAATAGTCGTAAAAAAGTTTTAGTCACACATATGTAAACCATTGAACTATTTTTACATATGGTAGGTTAGTTAAAATTGTAACAGGTGTACCTGACGCTATTCCTGTAATAAGATCATCTTTGGTAGAATTATTGCGCGGAAGTAGTAGTGTGGGACAATCCACTTTGACTCGTTTTTATAGTTTACATACTTTTGTATTGCCGCTTCATCGCCAGTATTTATGTTAACGACTTCCCAACGATACGTAAACAAGGTATTTCTGGTCCTTTATAGATAAGATATAGCATAGATATTTTTAATTCATCATTTATCACTTGGGGTAGGAACGATAGTATTTGTAAACTCGTTTGTTGCGTAGTTGAAAATGTGCATGTAATTATATAATTTATATAGTCTTAAATAGTTCTATGTGTGACGGGTTCTTTTCTTGTTGATCGTTATATTTCTTTTTTTGCGTTTACTTGAAAGTGGTGTAGTTGTAGGGTCGTTTAGTTGCAAGTATCGATTTCGATTTTAATCACTAAAGTCGTGTTAGAGGTTTGTTTGGTCGATGTGATTATTTTATGGTCGTTGTATCTCCTACTATCTTTCTAGTTTATTATCAATCTAATTTATTGTCTTCTGAAAAATAATTTGTGTGACAATGTCCATTAGAATGTATAGATTTGACCCATTTGTTTTATCTAACACATTTTGCATAAATTAAAGTAATTATATGTCAGCTAAGTATGTTAGTTGCGCTTGGCGCCATGATGAAACCTCACTCACGTTCGACTTATCTCTTTCTAATTTCAGAATTTCGCGCGTTCATGTATTTTAGTTAAATACCGGTTCGCCAATGCTGATGACCAGGTAATGGATGCATATACATAAGACATGTATAGTCGTCACATTAAAATACATCCTACGTGATCAGAATCTTTAGTATTTGACGCACGTGAAAATGATCTATCAAAGTTCTTAAACATGTGTCAAAATATAAATTCCATTTTCATGGAACGGATGGATAGAATCGTTACTATATGCGTTTTGTACACTATGAGGTTTTGGAGTGCGTTTTGGACGCTATGAGGTTTTGGAGTGTTGGTGAGGTGTTTGTTTTGACATATTACTAGACAAAGCAATTCTCACATATTTCAAAAGTCTTTGTTTTGTACTTTTGTTCAATGTTTTATGAGTATGGTCATTGTTGTATAGTTTAGGATTTTAGATCTAAACCTACTTTTGCATCGTTGGTTGTAAATATTGTGATTACGAATTGCAATATTAGCATAATGAATTACATCAAAATTGGCTAAAACCAGTTGTAGTCAGATTGTTTTGCATTAGGGGAAACGATAACCTAGTAAGAAGAAGAATTTAAATAAGAATGATGATAAGAATTTTAATCACAAATTTTAAATTAGAGAGAGAAATTTAAAAAAAGGTGCATCTATTTTTAAATATGCATATAAAATGTGCGTCTGTAATTTTTTTCACGCTTCCCATTTTAGTTTATTTCTCCTCATTTAAAATATGATGTTAACCTTTTTTTCACATTATTTTTATTTAAAAAATTTCTCACTAAATTTTTTCCTCCTACACTGGGTCAAATATTTAATGCACTCAACTTTGATGCAAAAGATATTGAATCCTTATGTTGCTTAAAACTCAATCACCACGCCAAAACAATCCAACGAAACACTTGATTATTGGAGGAATATACATGTTGAAGGCCCGATAATAGTGATGATATGCAGCAAATGGAATGTCACGAATGTATAATGATACATTTGCATGGAGATGGGAGGGTGATATAGCTAAGTGTTATGAATATGTAATATTGAACAACAATTATAACTTTAGCACGTACGGATATATTGAATGTGACAATACAATTTATTATAGAAAAGTAAAAAATAATCAAAATCTTTTTAAAGTTTATTTTCACACAAGTTTTAACCCGATGTCAAAAATAATCATACATTATTCTTTCATTCATTTCATTTCAAAATTCGTAGCGTGTTGAATGAAAGTACACTTTTGTACTTTTTTTTATTATTGTCTTTTGTCTTTCGTTTAGACGATGGCGAATTTTGGGTGGAAATATGAAATCATGTTCTTGATGTGAATTTCAGGTGGGCTATGGTGAAAGTGGTTGCAAGCGTGGTTATTTTGGACATTGAGTTAAAAAGTAACCACAAAAGGGACTTCAAAAAATATTTTGACTTATTTTTGTACTTTTCTCTTTATTATATCATCTCTATATCAAGTTATTTCAACATGAATATTCAAGTCATGCATGTGAATTCCACATAGAACGAGTCTGGTTGTCTAGATAAGTATGTAAAACTTGACATCGACGTTTATACGGCTTACGAAATCCGTTTGCCAACAAGAAAAGTGTTGAATATTTTGGCTTTAGGAAAGATTATATCTCAAGCTAGAAAAATAATGTTAAGTTTCCGTTATCCTTATCCAAAAATAATCTTATCTGATGTGTCTCTTTTATTATCATAATCATAATTGCTACTTATAGTGTTACTATTAATATATTTTTTTTTTAATTAAAAGGATCACTTGAAACATTTTTCGTGATCTGATAAGTAAATGCCGAACTTCATAGGCTACTTGGTAAGACTTATTGAGCAAGGTAAATTACTAGACACATCTCGACATGAATACGACAGGTAAGTCCAAGAACTTAAATCTTGCGAGATTTGAACTTTTATTTAATCTCTCGAACCCTTGCCTTTAATAGTTTACATATTTACTCTACACTCTTCAATTTTAGTTTAGTTTATAAATTTCATTAATTTACCATGATAATGTTATCTTAGAAATATGAAAAGTTCATAACAATTTACTCAATTTGCTATTCTCGTGATACCATAATCTTACATTGAAGTTACAAAAAGTGTAACTTTACCCCACCTAATTCATTAACTTTAAGTGAGTCTATACTTTTTACATCGCACTTTCCATTTTCTACGTGCCTTTTATTTTGTGATGCTTTTCACGTATTTGGAATCAATCAATCAAACCCCCCTTTCTCAAACGGTTATACCTACTTTTCAATGCATTGGTTACAACTTATCCTTTATTAACCTTTACGATTTTGCTTTCACTTTTTTAAGAATTCTAGTCCCTAACGTTATGTTAGCTTTGCATGGATTATGTTTGATGGCTAGTATATATCTAATGTTTACATGTTCCACATGAAAATGATACCCAAACTTAACATATACTCAATATTATGTGCTATGTGAATTACAGGACCAAAAGGTATATATCTTAATTACCTGGTTCAGTAATTTATTGTTTGTGAAAAAATGAATCATTTTAATGCAATCAACATAATACTGACACATACATTTAGACCTAAAATTGAGTATACTTGATACCAATGTTACAAAAATCGGTCAATTCTACCGATTAATGGTTAATCACGAAGACTTGTTGATTTTGAAAATCGGTTGAAAAATCGGCCTGAAAAAAATCGACACTAAGCGATCAAAAAAATCGGTGAATCGGCCGATTAATCGGCCGAATCGATCAAAATCGCCGAATCGGTAAAAATCTACCGAATCACGCAAATCGGTCATTTTAAAATAATAATAATTTAGGCATTATACTTAATTTGGGGATCGTATAATTCACTTATAACGCACAATGGGCATTATAATCATAATTGGAGCCTTTCATTGAGTTTTGGAAACATTGCAGGCTTGAAATCGGTTAAGATTTTTAGTTTGGTCTCCAGAAATACCAAAAAATTACAGGAAATGCCAATCCGATTAATCCTGACTTGACCGACTACTCGCTGCAGAGTGGTCGACCGCCCGACTACCGATTCACGATTTTTGCAACATTGCTTGATACTATTAGTCCTCTTAATTATCTCTCTTGAGTAGTCGACCAATTTCCCTCCATTAGCCCAATCGGATTGGTGACCGGTCACCCCCAATCATTTCAAAGTTATGGTTGGGTTGCTAACCGAAAGAATTGATTTGTTTTGTGTTGTGTAGTTTTTTTTATTTGGTTTTTGTGAGATATGTTTTTATTGTAATTGCGGTCGTATTATTAACAAATTGTGGTTGGGTGTAGTTTTGGAGAGAGAAAGCTGATGTGGCGAAGAGTGACCATAATATTTACGGTTACCATTAGCATTAGTATTATGATCTTATATCATCTTATATAATTAAAAGTACAAAGACTAGCACAGTTGCACGTCCATTTGTTGGATTTAACCCAAGAAACTGAAACATACCAAAATAAAGCTAACAAAAGAAAATTTGTGTTACTTTATTTTTATTTTTTTTGAACTATAACTTTCATTAGAAATCAAGAGAGGACCCCAAAATCGGGGCCCCAAGAACAAAAAACGCTACTTACATGAATTTAAATTTACACCAATTTTCCCAAGACATCGACTTAAGCCTCACCTCTATTGGAAACCATAAGTACCTACCGCTTTAACCTTGCTCAAAATATTATCGGCGTTCACCGACTTATTTGAGAATCTATGATCATTCGCCTTCAAATAGCCCAAAGATCCAATGACAATCAGACCTTGAAAGACCTCTTTGGCTATGCCATTTAAACCCGCGAAGTTGTGGAGCTCAAGCAAATCTCCAAAAGAGAAAGCATAAATGTTAAGGACCTTACACCATTGGTTGATGCCCTGCCAAACTACCGCAGCAACCAAGCACGAAGTAAACACATGGTCCACCGACTCATCCGCACACACACAAACCTGGCATTTAGGATCCGCAACCGGGACATGCCTCAATAAAAGCGATACCGATGTCGGGATCCCTCCTAACGCCGCCCTCCAAGCGAAGACGTTGCATTTGACAGGAATCCATTTACACCACTTCATCACAAAATTGTTGCTCGCATCGATTCCTGACAGTAAAAATCTCTTAACCTCAGCCACCGAAAAGGTTCCTTCGTCATTCCCAAGCCACTGCCAACAATCCTTGTGGTTAGAAAGCACACCCGACATCTCTTCAATCATACCATTTAACATGGCCAATTGCCCCAGGACCTCAGTCTCCACTGGCCTCTGTTTCCACATCCACCTCAACACAGTTTGCCCTTCCGAATCAATAATCCTCTCCTTCACCTTACACTTCTTAAATTTTTCTAACCGAAATAACTCGGGGGCCACATCCTTGAGCGGCACATTCGACAACCAAGGATCAATCCAGAAAGCTATGTCCGAACCATCCCCCACCACCCCTTTGAACATCTTAAGAAGAGGAACACCTTCAACCACTGTATTTGCCATAGACTTAACAATGGCTCTCCAAACACCACTACTACTCTTATTAGCAGGGATAAAATCCCAGTTCCTGTTGCTAGCATGAATCGCATCAACAACATTTTTCCAGAGACTCTTCTTTTCATTCTTATACCTCCATCCCCATTTAGCTAGGAGCGCCGAGTTAGACACCTGCAACTTACAAACTCCCAAACCCCCTTTATCCTTTGGCATCGCTACCTTGTCCCACGCAACCCAGTGCATTTTTCGACTCACGTTAGACCCTCCCCATAGAAACCTCCTTATATACGATTCCAGGTCCTTGATCACTCTTTTAGGCGCTTTGTATAGGGAGAAATAATAGTTGGGGAGACACTCCATCACCGCTTTAATCATTGTAAGCCTGCCCCCGATCGATAGGGAAGACGCCTTCCATTTCGAAAGACGTTTTTCAAACACCTCGTACACCGCTCTCCAACTATTAACTTTGTTCATGTTGGCACCTACCATAAGGCCTAAATATCGAAACGGAAACGACCCCACTAAACACCCAATTTGTGTTACTTTATTAAAACACATGTCACTGGAGTAATTAAAAACATCATATTTCTGAATTCTGACCAACTTTTTAATTCAGGCACACCACGTTGCATTGGGTACCACTTTTTCTTTTATTAACTTTAATTTTTTGCATTCAAAGTTTCAAACTACTTCCGAATTCAAATCCTTTAAGGCTAGTCCCAGTCGCAACCCTGACGATTTTGACAACTCTGTGCGTCAACTTTCTCTCCAATGACTTACAACCCGGACGGCCCAATCGTCGACCCAAGGATTTTTTTTTTTTTTTTTTTTTAATTCAAACATTTTAACATTAAATTTAAATTTCATTCAAATTAAAAATTTGTGTTTAAGTGGGTATTCGTTAGAATGGTTTATTGAATATAGATGAGAAATGTTGAGTGGTGAATTGTGTTTGAGGTGAAGTAGGTATTTATAGAGTGGTAAAATGAGTTTGATTTTTTTTTTTTTTTTTTTTTTAGTTTAATTGACCAAACGGTCATTTTTTTAAAAATGTATTTAAAACGACACAAGCAATAAACACACATCGGTTGAAAAACCACTCGATATGCCACTTTTGCCACACACGACCGATGTGCCGACCATTCCCCACACTCGAGCAAATCGAAGTGAACATCGGTTGAGGGTGCAAAAATTCGGTGCCCAACCGATTTGAAGTCAACCACTGCGACAAGCCTAATGTAAATACTAATGGTAGCTTTATATGAGTTACGTTTACTAGCTAGGATGTATCTAAAGCTTGTGTCTTGTCTCACTTGTATTGTAACACATATTTCGGTTAAAAGATCATGTTTCCGACCGTCTATCAACAATAAACGAAGGCATTTTAATTCAAAATGACTATGCTCACTTGCTTCATTGCCGATATGAAATGTTACCATCTCAATCACTTGTGTTGGCAAATTCAAAAAAGTTGCATAACTATTCATCAACGTTTTTTAAATTATATCAAGAAGTTCTTATTCGATACATGGATTTGTATAGGTCCTTAGTTATTGTTATCGGTTCTCATTAGTCGTTTCCAATGGTGTTTAGGTTTTTGGAATTTTCAATTGGACCACTTTAGTTGTATTGTAAAGTGTTTTCTCCGTTTTAAAATAAGTGTCCACTTAAAACTCAATTTATTCATATATTTTGCATCAAATATTATATAACACCCATAAAAATAGTTAAGGTTAAAGTTGAACTTATTTAACTTTGAAAAGTCAATTTGAACACTTATTTTAAAACGGGGTAATATCTAGATGGAACCAAACACAAAAATAGGACTTTTGTTCAAGTCTCCTTTTTCTGTTGTGGCCCAATATTTTCGCAACGTCGTATTTATGTGATTAGATTGGTTCGAATAATTTGTTTTTACACATATTCAATTTATTTTCTCCGATTGGACTTGTTACATAGAGTTTTGTTAACTTTATATTTTATTACTTAAGTAATTAGCGTTTTCAGAGTATTTGCTTTTATTTAAAAGGTTTTTTTCAATAAATTTGTTACTTCAAAAAATAATTAAATAAAACGAATGTGGATGAATTTCACATCTCAGCTCAAAATTAAAGGAAAATAAACGCATCAACCGTGCTTCAAACCTAATCTATCATAAGATGACATACCACACTTATGAGACTTACTACAAATGCTATCTAAGTTAACCACGAAGACTAACATCAAAAGTATTAGCAAACTGCATTTGAGCTCGTCTATACCTTACATTCTTTTTCGTACCACTTAAACTAGCACCATTCTTATTAGAGACGGCCAGGAAAACTTTTTTTTAGGTTTAAAATGAAAATTAGATCCCACATTAGTACCACGAGAAGTTTGTCTAGGAGGTTGTTGGAAACCATCATTCTTTGGTTTTTCAACAACCTGTTTTGAACATAACATATCATCATGCCCAAATATCATACACACCCAGCATCCAGGCGGTTCCCATTCGCACTCCACCCTCACTATGTGAAGAACCTCTCCATCATCTTCCACATTAGGAATAACAAAACCATCTCCTCCTTTAACTCCCGATCAGCCCTAATATCAATCAATTCACGTGTATAGCCCATACGACCACATGATTGTAGACACATAAAAACTCGTATACGAATCAAGCATTATCGGGTAACCAAGCTTAGTAGCAATCACACTCAATCCGTTTGCAGTAAATGCCACAATAGGAATATCATGCAATTTCACCCAAATGGGAATCGAATTGAAATCTTCCTTAAGTAAATTAGCATTAGGCGTTCATTTCTTCAAGATGATAGGTGCATATCAATTCAACCATAGACCATTCTCCAATACCCCATTCATACCCTCAATCGAAGCAAACTTAAAGAAAAATAAGCCATTTTAGTTCATCATTACACTAACTAAGCAATACTTTTTTCATGCATTCTTAACATAGTACTCAACAACCAGGAATGCTACTTTTTTACCCACGAAATAACTGTACAAGCTGAAACCAAACCTCGCATGACCTTCCAAAAACAGACGGCTTAGGGATTTGAACTTCATTCTTAACATAGTACTGAATAACCCCATTAGTAACCAAACTATTAAAGGATTTTCACACATTCACAGCTGGCACATTCTTGTGCACCCCAACAGCCCCTCCACTACTTGTCCTAGGAACATCATTAGGACCCATACCATAGTCCATATTTTCTTCTAAAACCTATTCCACAACCTCGACACTTCCAACACATGTAATAACATCACCAGCAACACGTGATATTTTGGGGTTTGAGTCAATAGGCACAACAGTTGTATTATTATTCCCACTAACCGAATTGCCACTATTGGCTATCACATCAGTCCTCACTGAATCAATGGTATTACACCCAACATGTTCAACACGATGAGTAACACAACTGTCTTTTTTGTTTTTCTTTTCCCCCTTCCCTCCCAAATCCGAAAACCCACTTTTCATATCTAAAGCATACATACACAATGAAACCAAGAAGCACAACAAACATCAACACCTTCAAAAACGTAAACCCCAAAAAAAAAATTTAGGGTTTAGAATCACAAACAACTAATGCAAACCCTAACGTAAACGTTATAATTATTATGAGTTAAAGGAGCCCAATATCAATATGTAAGAATAAAACAGCAGCAGAACTCAACCGAAACCTCAGACAAAGAACAAAAGAAACCCTAAAAAACCCAACATCATTAAAGAAACCTTATCGTAATTAAAATTAGAACGAGAACGATCAGAGATCATAAACGTTTAAGATTAGGGAACGAATCAGGTTAAAGAACGGTTAAGGTTTTGAGGGTTTGCATGATTGCCAATATCGTCTTAAGGGTGGGAAGGTATTTTTTTTATTTCTTCTGTTTCTTTGAGTTAAATCAGCATAAAAAATTATTTATTTTTATAAAATGCATTTAATAGACATTACTAAAATTGTGAATTACTTTAAGAAACTGTGATTTTTATTTTAATGGACATAAAATTCTCTTATTTTTTTATTTTAATAGACATTAAACACATGCCTTCAAAGCATTCGTTAGACAAAACCTATATATTCAATATAGAGGTTATGTTTAAGACTTTAGAACCATGTTTCAAAAAGTGTATCTACGGCTGCAAACAAGCTAAACTTTCATCAAACAATATGAGCTTGAGCTTGAATTCATCGATTCGAGCTTTTTTCGAGTTCGAGCCCGACCCTGACCCCAATAAACTAACTTAAAACACAAGGAGCTTACCCAAGCTTTCAATAGCTCGAGCTTTTTTAGCCTTCATGTACATATATATGTTGGTCCAATACATTTGTGCAACACCATGAATTGTAAGAACAAAAGCTTGAGCAAATAAAAATAACTTATTTTCATTATAATAAGGGCATGGTTACACAATATTGATCATGATCAACTAATAATACCCATTTGTACATTACGACTGCAGAGGTTTGAGGTGAAGGCTTTACGAGGGATAGTTGTGGAATACTGTCGTTAGTAATGACAAATGCTTCTCTTCAAGTTATGAAGAGAAAAATCCCACTTAGAAGAGGAAGTGTGTTCTAGAGGTAGAATATGTTACCTATCAACACTACTAACCTCCTTTTTATAGACAAAGGGAGATACATTGTTAGTAGTTACAAGAATAGTAATGACTAAACTATGAGCAAACTGGAAGTAAGGTACACGTGCACTTGTGTGGCTAGGGTTGCTTTACTGTGCTGACAACTATGGTACATGCAAGGTGCTTTATCTGCTCTCGATAAATCCTTATCTTCCCAAGGGTTTTCCCGCTTTGATTTAGCTCAAATTACTCCCGCCTAAGCGTGGCTGAGTACTTCAGTCAGCTCCAAGGATACACTTTGCAAGTATGTTGAAGAAATACTCTGAGTGTTTATGATAAGTGAAATTGGTTTGCCTGCATGGCTTAATATGATAAGTCATTCTCAAATACCTAAGGCATTTGTCAGTCCTTGAGGTCTCAAGGGTTTGTAACTTCTCTGCCCTTTGTTTTAGCTGACTCCGATATCAGGTTACAAAGTTTTCATTTAGTTTTGGACTTTGTCTTTTGCAAAGCAAGACTTTTGTGGCTGAGAAGATATACAACATATATGAGGTGTTTATCTCGGATATGTGAACACTTAGTAAGTCCCGTTAAGCCGTTGTTCTTCCATTCAGTGGTCTTTCACTCAGACTTTGTTGAGGCTCTCTCAAAGGTGTTTCACCTTTGAGTCATTTGGATAGCTGATAATAATTTGTGTTGATCATTCAGTCAAAGGTAAACTTTGCTCTTTGATTTACGTGTTAACTCTATCAGAGAGAGAGTTGGATCTCTGACGTGATCAACTATCCTTAACTTAGGCTGATTTAATATTTTAAATACTTGTGAGGGATAATTATGTCAGAATATGACTCAACAATATACTTTTATTATACATATTATATAAACGACCTAAAGACTAATGTGAATATTTCTATAATAAATAAGTATTTATTGTAGAATGAATTTTACACTTTAATGCTTCCGAATGTTTATATAAGTTCATTGATCTTTAGTTCATCGAGTATTTTTTTTTACTATATTGATGAGTTTTGCTATCAAATGCAATGTTTATATATAAAATCAAGCTTTTCGAGCCGAACTCAATCTTATTTAAATATTACTCGAGCGGGTCTCAAGCATGGATGATTAAAGCTCGTCGAGCTCAAATCTACTTTAAATTTTTAGGAGATAACTGTTTTCAGCCACTTTAATGCGCCAAATTTTATATAACATTTTATTTATTAAACATAACATTTGAGGTTACGTGAATAAATAAGTCTAGCTTCAATCAGGGAAAAATAACGAGAAACACACGAGAGAGCATGAAAACATGAAGGATAGGCACAACGGAAATAGAGGCCAATACAATGGCAAGCATCTAGGAACCAACTACACCGGTGGGAAACGTAACTCGGCGGTATCATTTATGTTCTTCAACTTCCCGGAGGATTGGGGGATGGGTAATCTATGGATGATATTTAAGAAATACAGCACCGTATTCGACATGTTTATGGTCCAAAGAAGGCTACGAAATGGGAAGAGGTATGGGTTTGTACGTTTCAAGTTCGTAAACAATGTTGAGGCGCTTCTAAACCAGCTACAGAAGATCCAGATTGGAGAAGGGTGTTTAAGAGTTTATGTTGCATATGACAGGGGACACAATGGCAATGGAAGAATGGGTGCAACAGGAAGGAATCAAGAATCAAACATGAAGTATGACAACTGGGAAAGGAATATCATGAATGAAGGAATATCGCAAAACCGTGACGGGCATAGTTTTGTTGATGTTGTGAACGAGGGGAATGGCAAAAAAGATGGAAGTAACAAATATAAAAAAAGTGAAGGAGTAAAATTGCATAGTAATAACAGTGGAGCTGGAACACATGATTTTCGAACCCACTGGGGCATCAGGAAAAGTACTGATGGAGACAAAGGGAAACAAGAATATGGAAGAAGTATCAGTATTGATGACAAAGATTTAAATATAGAGGTGATGAACAGAAGTGTAGCGGGGGAGGTAAAAGCGATGTGCTTCTTACATCAACTTCCGATGCTATGTGAAGAACAAGGTTTGAACAAGATCGAAGTGAAACTGCTTGGGGGCCTTGAAGTCATGGTTGTTATGGAAAATGTAGAGATGACAACAAATGTTTTAGAAGATAAAGAGCATGGTTTAAGGAGATGGCTACATAAATTAAAGAAAGGAATCAACATTAATCGTACAGCAGGTAGGATGACATGGATTAATATCATGGGCATTCCTATTGCTTGTTGGAACGAAGATACGTTTAAGAAGATCGCGGCACTACATGGAACCATCTTGGGATTGAGCAACTGCAGGTTGGAAGGAAATCAAAGCATTATTTATGGGAGAGTCTACATCCACACATGCAACAAGGGACTCATTAACGAGGATCTTAATATTAATGTGCAAGGGAAGTCACATAGGATAAACGTGGTGGAAGAGGTACGTGACATCTCCAGGATGGATATTCAAGAAAGTTCAAAGACCAGACAAGCGTGTAACATGGAAGAAGAGGAGGTGGGTATGATGGGGGAAAAAGATATGAAATTGAGGATGAAAGAGATGTTGAGGAGGGGGTTCAAACAGCGAGGGGGAAGACTTCAGTGATGATGAGAAAGTGGAAGGTGAGATATATAAAAAGACAACTCAGAACATGGTTTGATGGAAGGCAGTACACCGGTGAATGTTTCCGGTAGACGGAACAGTGAAGAAGATGTAGAGTCAAGATTTTCCGGTGAAGTAAGGGTGGGGGAGTCGTTCGAGGAAGATGTGAGTATTCCCAAGAAAAAGGTAGTCGTTGAAACCAAAGGGATACACGGGGAAGATAATAGGAATCATTATGGCGACGGGAATAAAAATTCAAGTAACACAGATATCCATATAAATCCTCAGTTTGAGATTGAGAGGAACGGTTTGGACAATGAGTCTGAGTTAGTAAAAGGTGTTGGGCTCAATATGGAACATGATGTGGGCCAAGTTATGGGCCAAGGTATGGGACAAGAGAATGGATCAAAAGGGAACATGAATAACAATGTATACTCTATGGGCCAAACTGTCAACACAAATGGGCATAGGGGAGGGGAACGAAGTACCGATACTTGTGACAATATATTGGATCAAGATAACAACAATACTAATATTGAGTTTATACACAAACAGAAGGAAGACTGGAAGGATCACGAACAGGTGGAAGTAGAGGGCCATAAAAGATAAAAGGGAAGTTTCACCAACAAGCTCAATAGAATATAATGATGGTAGATCAAAGAAAAAAAGGAAGTCATCCCAAGTAGGCGAAAAATTTGAAAATACTTTTGTCAAATCGTTCAACCAAGGCTTGGATCGCACAGAGAACCAGTGCAATAAAAAGAATGTGGGCAGAAGAAGCATGACTAAAGCAAAGGAGATGGCACGAAAAATCGGGGTGGGGAGAATTGACATGATCACAAAAGGCCCTTCAGGCGCATATGAGGGGATATATGGTATTGACGGAGAGTGTAGTGAGATATTCAAATTCGGGTCTAATCAAGAAAGGAATACGGATAACGCGAAATGTGAAATTAACATCGAACAAATTAAGGAAATTGGTGAACTGATAGGCATATCTTGGGCACAAAACGAGGCTGTAGAATTGCATCAGGAACTGCGTGAGGAGAATGATTATGCAAAAGCGGATGTTGGGCTTCAGGCTCAATAGTCACTTTGGAATGTATATCTTTCGTTTTAGTAAGTTTTATTATGAAACTGATATCTTTGAATATTAGGGGTTTGGGGGAATATGGTAAAAAGGGATGGATTAAATCGATTATTAGGACTGAAAAGCCGGATATGATCGGGGATTCAAGAAACAAAAGTCGGGGTGGTTGATGATGGGTGGGTTGAAGATATATGGGGGGAATGGGGTACGGTTACGCACAATTATCGGCAAATGGGAATTCAAGGGGTATTGCTCATATGGGATAAAAGGGTATTCACGTGTAAAGAGGCAATAGGGGATGAAAGATTTATCGCGATGAGGGGTTCATGGCAAGGAAAAGATGAGGATATATTCTTGGTATGTATTTACGGGCCTCACGTGACTCGTCAAAAACATCGCTATGGGATAGATTATCGGGATTGATAGAAAGATGGCAAGGGCATGGTGCATCTTTGGAGATTTAAACGTGGTTAAAAGTGTTGATGATAGACTTAATTCTCAAGTGAACGTGAAGGAGGCAAGTGATTTTAATGATTTTATTAATAATATGCGGTTAGTTGAAATTCCAATGGGTGGTAGGAAATTTACAAGGATAAGTGACGATGGGCTGAAATTTAGCAAGTTGGATAGATTTTTACTAAATGATGATTTCAATAATTTATGGGGTAACCTCTCGGTCGTGGCTCTGGATCGTAAATTATCAGATCATTGTCCGATAGTTTTGAAGGATGTGGATTTGGATTTTGGTCCAAAACCTTTTCGTGTTTTCAATGTTTGGTTAGAGGAAGCAGACTTTATTCATGTGGTTGAGGAGGCGTGGAAGAAAGAGGTAAGAAGTATTTGGCCGGATAGCAGGTTTCGGGACAAAATGAAGAATGTTAAGGCAGCGCTTAGAATCTGGAGTAAAGGAAGATTTGGAGGTCTATTAGAGAAAATTGATGAAGTAAAAAATGTAGGAATGAGGTGGGAACTTGAAGCGGAGAGGAGATCTCTTAGCGATAACGAGAGAAATGCATGGTTGGAAGCGAGGAAGCAATGGGAGACTAAGGAGAGGGAATATTCTAATATGCTTCGTAAAAAAACTAGAATTAAGTGGGATATTGAGGGTGATGAAAACTCTAAGTTCTTTCATTCATTCGTGAAAAGGAGGAATAATAAATGTAACGTGAGAGGACTCATGGTCAATGGATTATGGTGTGAAGATCCTAAGATAATTAAATCGAATATGGCTAGACACTACAAAACCTTATTCTCCGAAGGCAATAGGATGAGGCCGAGAATAGGATTGAAAAAATATCGACTGAGGATGCAAAAAACCTAGAAAAGCCGTTCGAAGAAAAAGAAATATGGGAAGCAATCCGATGTTGTGGGGGGGATAAAGCACCGGGTCCCGATGGTTTTAACTTCAAATTTATCAGGAAAGTGTGGGATATTATCAAGGCAGATTTGATTAGGGCGGTCTTATGGAGATCTCAAGGGGTTGTAATGCCTCGTTTATCACCATTATTCCTAAAGTAAATGATCCTATTGGTTTGGGGGATTTTCGCCCCATTAGCCTTATCGGCTGCTACTATAAAGTTATTACAAAAGTCTTAGCGGAAAGGGTAAAACGGGTGGTGGGGTGCGTGGTTGGGGAGGTACAAAACGCTTTTATTAAAGGTAGATTCATTCTTGATGGGGTACTTATTGCAAATGAAACAATGTCTTACCTGAAACGAGCGAAGGAAAAGAGTTTAATCTTCAAAGTGGATTTCGAGAAAGCATATGATAGTATTAACTGGAATTTTCTAATGAGCATTATGAAGAGGATGAGATTCAGAGATAAATGGTGTAAATGGGTAGAGGCGTGTCTCAAATCGTCTTCCACATCCATTCTCGTTAATGGTTCGCCATCGGAGGAGTTCGGGATCGAGAGGGGTGTTCGCCAAGGTGACCCGCTATCACCTTTCCTATTTATATTAGCAGCGGAGGGTTTAAATGCTATTATGAATGAAGCGGCTGAGAAGGACATCTTTAGAGGAGTAAAGGTTGGGTCGGATCATGTCACGGTTTCTCATTTACAATATGCAGATGATACCGTTTTCTTTGGAGAATGGAACAAAGAGAACGCGAAGTCTCTTATGTGTGTTCTTAGATGCTTCGAGGAGGTGTCTGGATTACGGGTAAACTATGGTAAAAGTAAATTATACTGTTTGGGCGTTAACGAATAGGAATTAGGGGATATGGCGAATTGGATGGGGTGTGAAATTGGTGAACTTCCCTTCATATATTTGGGCTTACCAATTGGTGAAAATATGAGTCGAGTGAATTCTTGGAAACCCGTGATTGAAAAATTCAAGAATCGTCTGGCCGGGTGGAAAGCTAAATCGATGTCGTTTGGGGGTCGGCTAACATTGGTAAAATCGGTTCTCGGTAGCTTGCCATTGTATTATTTCTCGATATTCCGTGTGCCTTTGAGTGTTATAAAAACTCTTGAGAGAATTAGGAAAAACTTTTTTTGTGGCGGGATTGGGGAGGGCAAAAAGCTTTCTTGGGTCAAATGGGATACAATTCTTGCTTCGTTTGGGGATGGGGGTCTTAATGTGGGGTCTCTTAAGGCAAAAAACTTGGCTTTATTAGGGAAATGGTGGTGGAGATTTAAGATGGAGGAGGGTGGATTATGGGTTAGGGTTATTAAAAGTATACATGGTGTGTGTGGGGGTTTAGGGGGTAATTACGGGTGGGGTGGGATTTTGACGATAAGGGGTGGGGGTGTGGGGAGATATTGTGAAGATTGGTATGGAGTTGGATGGATTGAGATTAGATTTTACGTCGTCATGTGTGGGGGTGTTGGGGGATGGAAGGGATATTAGGTTTTGGGTCGATAGATGGGTGGATAGTAGAAGACATTGTGATAGGTTTCCTAGACTCTTTCATTTGGATAGTAGAAAAGAGGGTAGTGTGATGGATAAGGGTACTTGGGTAGATAATGAGTGAGTTTGGGCTTGGGATTGGAGTAGGATTGTTAGGGGGAGGGTGTGTAGGGAATATGAGGGTCTAATTGAGGTTTTGCGAAATGTGGTTGTTCTTAATGCTTGTAGGGATAGATGGAAGTGGACACTTGATGAAGATGGCGAGTTCAAAGTCAAAAGGCTTACAAGTTTGATCGAGGAGAAGATTCTTCATGTGGATAGTGGTGGTCAAGATACCATTTGGAGCAAGTTGGTGCCTAAAAAAGTCAACATCTTCGTGTGGAGAGCTCTTAAAGGAAGACTACCGGTGCGTGTGGAACTTGATAGACGAGGCATTGATTTAGACTCGGTTTTATGCGCGTGTTGTAACGATAGTGTGGAAACATGTACTCATTGCCTTGTCACGTGTGACCTTGCAATGAGTGTGTGGACCAAACTATTTAATTGGTGGAATGTAGGGAATATTAACGTTTTTACTATTGAAGAACTTTTCGCGCATAGTGGGAATGTTAATGTTCCTTCCACTCTAGCTCTACTTTGGCAAGCGACTATTTGGACATCCGGATACTACATTTGGAAAGAAAGGAACGCTCGTGTGTTCGGTAAAAAAGTTTCAAGTACTAACAAGATTATGCAAGACATTCAACTCAAGTGCTTCGAATGGATAGTGAGAAGATCAAAGACACATAAATCTATAGATTGGCAACAATGGTTATGGGACCCTCGAAACATTCGGCTACAATAACGTATAGTTTAATATATTTCTGCTACAGCATCGTGAATGTTGTACCAAATTCTTGTTCGGGACAGAAAGTTTCAGAAAAGCTTCAGGTGCTGGTGTTCGTTTATTGCTGCTTCTTGGGGCTTAACAGGTAGTGAGTTTACATGGGACACAGGTCAGTAGTTAGTTTTATATCTGGGCTGCAATCGGTCTGCTACTAATGTGAGTTTTGAGTTGACAGTAAAGGTCTAAAAGGGTATTGTAGGATGACCCTTGGCTGTGTCTGGTTATCCTTTGTGCCTTTTTGGCTTTCGCTGTTTTCTCCCTGGTTCAAGTGGTTTATTCTCTCAGTGGGATTGAATTTTAATAGTCTTACAAGTTTTAAGTGGATAGTGTGTGTCACACGCATGATCGCATGCATCATCAGTTTATGGATGGTCAAATAGTATAATGCAAGTGGTTGGCTACAAGAGTCCAGAATTGTTATATGAATGTGTCAGTAGTATCATCAAAATGAGTATGTGGTTTTTCTTTAGTAGCATCTTTGTTTAGTCATTATGTGACATGTTAGTGTAGGATTTAGTTCCCCTTTGGATATTTTTGGTCCTATGTAAGCATTTTGAACTTTTGGGTCCTTCCGCCATTTAATTTTCTTGAGTATTTGGGGTAGGATGCCTTTTCTTTGTATTTTGTTTTCGTTGTGGGTTCTAATTTATTGTTGCCTTTCTAAAAAAAAAGGATCACAAGAAAACAAGAATTAGAATTTCATCAAACAACTTGAAATAAACAAATCTGAAGCTATTATAAGGAAACCTAAAATATATTATCGCCGCAAGTACAAAATAGGGAATATAGATGTAGCACGTCACAAAATTATTATCCAATCAATCGAGCTCCACAATACGTATGTTCTTTACCTAATGACAATATATTATTTCATGTGATCTTAGACTAGTGGTAATAAGGTATTATCATGCGTTTTTATTCTACATGGCACATCATACAACGAGTCTTTATTAGTAGCTATGCTCTCACACGAGGAGTCTTTGGTCAAAAAATAGAGATGTGGGTCTTGGAAAGACCGACTTGTGAAAGAATGATGTTGGTTTTTGTGAGGTATATTTGTGTTTAAGTGAAATATGTTTGAGTTGGGAAATTAGGGTGTGTTTGGTATGGGCATATGGGAATGGATCTATGGATTTCATTCCGATTAATGATGTTTGTTTAGTGGATTTAAGGAATAAAATGGGTATATTATAGTAGATAGATTACATTCTGTGCCGATTTGGTGTCTATGAAATCCATTCATGGCCTCTCTTTCCACTACAAAATTCAAATATTTATCACTTTTTCATTCCATATTTTATCAACCAAACATAAACAATCGAATGATCACTTTTTCATATCCATTAATATTCTACATACCAAATCGAATCCATTGTGATTCCTGACAACAAACCAAACGGGCCCTTAGTTGTCTTATTACACCATGATGATTGCGATAAAAAACGGATATTACACTAAGTTGACGACGATGATGTTAATTACTATTACCACTAGCCTTAGATCATCCGCAATGCTTTTCCACTAGCTTTTACCATCTTCTTGTTATCAATTTTATTCATTTTTAATTGTCAAGAAGTTATACTTATAAAACACCACAATGGTAAAAAGCTTTTAAGAATAGCTTTTTGGAATGGAATGCAAGAGTAGCTTAGCGTATACCTTCATTTAAATAATAGTGTAAGACAAAGCTCCAAAATTTTGAAGAATTAAAAGTCTTTGCAAAAAGCTTTTGAAAAAGCTCATATATGCAATGCAAAATGTCTTTCAAAAACTTTACAAAACAGTGAAAAGCTATAGAAAAAACGTTGCATTATGGATGCTTTTATGAAATACCATATATTTTGGCAGCTAAAAGTTTGTATTTAACTTCAAAAATAACAAAAGACAAATTTTATTTCAATTATTCCCTAGTACTAATAAAGGAAAATGGATATTTCATACCTTTCAAAATAGATTTCTATTTCTTAACTTTTTTTATTAAATTTTTTATTCTTTTTATTTTTTATAATTTATTTTTATAAGACTACAAAATAGAAAGTACAAAATGTTGAAATATAAAGTTTGACAAATTAAAAATATTAAAAGATAAAAAAATTGAAAAAAGAAAACAAAAAAAAAAAACTGTCTTACAATATATGGAATAAAAAGTAAATCAAATGTGTAAAAAATAGACAAGATGTGTAGAAAATAAGCCAGACGTATGTATAACAACACATGCTAATAAAATAAAGTAGAATAAATACCGAGCAATTACTTCCGAGTATTTGTTAATGTTCACACTCCCATCATCCATGTTATTTTCCACCTTATCATTTTGATATCTCAAAATGGTTATTAATTTTAAGTTACAAGTTATCAAAAAGCTTTAAAATATAAAAATAAAATCCTATTGGTAACAAAATGATTCATTCAATATAGTAGCTTGTTTATAAATGTATCGACCAACAATATTGAAACAAAGAGAGTTATAGAACTTTATGCTTAAAAAGTGAAAAATCTAACATGATAAAACGTTTATCATTCAACAGTTGTCGTATTCATTAAGAATACGGTATATAATGTGTGATTATAAACCAAATACACCAACGTGTGTGTTGTTCGAGCTGTTAAGAAAACCAAAAATATGGACTTAATTAAATACAACCTACACCTAACAATACCAATCATTACCAAAACGATTCTTGTTTACATAGTCAAATGATTTCATACGTAACAACGACACCCTTATGTTATTTAATTGCATTTCTTTATATAGTAGTTGTTTGTATTGTCATAAATTGATTCATTCAATATGTCAATTGTTATACCAGTAACGATAACTGTCACGACGACGAATGGCCAGAATACGTTTGGAGTTTAGTAATGTAGTCGATTTTGAGTAATGGAGATAGGAAAGGGTCATCATCAGTGTTTTATGACTCGAACAGACAATGAGGCTGACTATATGTCTAGTTAATGGCATGATTATCATGCCAAATTGATCGACGTTAGTGATATAAGACAATTTTGTAACAAATTTAAAGACGGAAAGTAATCCTACAGAGGAAGGTGTACGGAACCAAAGATTGGCGTTCAAGGGCACGCGTGGAACAAGATAACGATGTAAAGAAGCCTTTCGACAAGCCAACCTTTTGATCTTTATTTAGGTTCTCTTTATGTCAAAACTAGTTTATGGGTATGTTTGGCATGGAGCGGTGTGAAGCTTTTTGGGCGATGAAGCGATAGCGTTTAATTTTTACTTAGTCGTTTGGTAAGGAGAGGTGGAACTTTCCTATTTATTGGAATCTTCGATTTTCCAATCTTCTTTAAGAATTTGTGAATGAAGTGATGAAATTGCATGCAATACTCCTCACTACTACAGCTCACAACTACTTTTGCCAAACACACCCTATATAAGTAACCTTTTTAAGTTGATTTCTTAATGTGGAAACATGAATTATTATTTTTATTTTTTTGGGCAAAAGAGAAACTGTGTTACAAACCTTCAACATAATTGAAGCATACATACACCAAACTTTGGATGCGTATTTATACAATGATATACAGTATCATTTTATCATTTCACTTTACTTGAGTGTGGATCTAATATCAAAATGAACCAAAAAAAGTAGGTTAAATAAAATGAAACCATTTCGTGAACATTGACACTAGAAACAAACTCTTAAAGCCCATGGCTGATCGTCCTAGACATCAACTTGTGCTTGGCCCATAGGTCCAAATGGCCCATTGCAAAACCTGCTCTTAACTAGGGGATGTTCATGGGTGAATAATGAATAAACCAAAACCAACCCAACCAAACCGAAAAAACCGAACCGAACTTCAGAATCGAACCGAATTTGTCAAAACCGAACCGAACCGAACTAAAAATTCGGTTTCGGTTTGGATATAGTTTCTTCTTGAGCAAAACCTAATTTATATAAATATATATATATTTTATATATATTTATATATAAAACACTTTATATATTTTTTATATACTTATATACACAAAAGACCATTAAAATTTTATCTTAATATAAAAATCATTTTTATACTTGAAATAAATTTTTCTTTGCCAAAATCTATTTAATTAAATTAAAAATATATAAGTTCGGTTTTGGTTTTGACCCATAACCGAACCGAACTTCGTTCGGTTCGGTTTAGTTCGTTACAAATATTTTCGGTTCGGTTCGGTTTCGGTTATAACAAAAAAATAAAGAAACAAACCGAACCGAATAAACCGATTAACCCAAGAACCGAACCGATGAACACCCCTACTCTTAACCAAATGCCCCCCATCGCACATCGTTTGGTAAGTGTCCAAAACTTTCAAATAAACCGGTAAACGGATGATGTTTCCCTATTCAAGTTACCCGAGAAAGGTGAACCTTCGACTCATATGTAGGAGCCTAACTAGGGTATCCCGTGGCCATTTCCGACCTTTTCTCTAGCCATCCCCAAGAGATGTACAACCTCCGGAAATTACAGTATACGACCACTAAAATCCTTCATTCATGTCAGTCAAGATTTGAAGTCTCAACAATCATCCCCACAAAGTGAACAACCATACTACCATAGTAAAGATGGTCTAGTGATTTGGTGATTCCATAATGTTGTCACATCCACATGACATAATATATCATATGTCGATAAATTATATCGTTGGCATGTGAGAAAGATCAAAACCTTGAAACTTATTAAGAAATCCCTTTTTGACATAATAAACCACCAATTCTCACAGCATCATTTTATAAAAACTAAAATAAAGTGTGTTTGGCGAGAAGTCAAACAATAGCTAGAGCTGAAGCTTATTTTTAAAGCCAACGAAAGTAGTTTTTCTTTTTTAGTAGCTTAATTTTTATAAGCTCTCATAAACTTTGTCATCCAAAACAAAAGCTAAGTGATATTATTAATTCAAATAACAAAGAAAGCTTAAGCTTCCATAACATGATTTTCTTGCACTCGTGATAACATGATTTTTGTAGCAATCAAAGGCCGAAAACATGTATAAACTCCAGTTTACACATCACAACAATTTATAAACTGATCAAAACTAGAATGGTACTGGCTAAATGTTAAAATTGTATATCATGCAATAAACAATGCGTATCTGATCAATTCCGCCAGGAAGAAAAGCGTAGCTATCATAATAATATATTATCAAGGTTCTTAACAGCAGCTTGACAGATACTAATAAAATAGACAGAAGCTAGAGCATAAAATCCGTAGGTACATTAAGAAGCGTATGATAGAAACGCCACAAGAAATGCTTTGAATTCATTAACAAGATAGAAGCTAGAGCACAATAATAAATGATAGGAGGTCATGCAAAGTAGCATCGCCCAGGATTTTTACATACGAAGATAAATAATAAATGCATCAACAAAACACGAAGAATTTTGAACAGAAGACGGCGGAAACTGGAAGTGAAGCCTTTACTCTTTTCCATCGGCTGCCCTGAGTGATCCAAGTTGAACAGGTGCTTGGGTTCCGACAACTTTAGAGGAGCCGTAAACCGAAAGGTCAAAACCTTCACCTCTTTCTTTCTCAATTTGTTCCTTGATCCAGAAATATGTAAATCTCAATCCATCCTGCATCCATTATAAATGAAAAGGTATGATCAATAAACAAGTCATTATGCAAGTCAAAACAACAGTCGAATCTCTATCATGAACTTCTAAAATGTATGAACCAATTTATTCACATATTACTAGAGATGACAATTTTGACCCATTTACTTACGAATGGGTCGATTTGGGTTATGTTTTACATCAAAACGGGTTGAACAAGTTAGACCAGTAAATAGCTAACAAGAATATGAGTCAAATGGGTCAAATTCAACGAACATGTAGTTTTGATGCATAAAGGAATACCTTTAATCTCATGGTAGGAGCCCATCCAAGCTTCTCTTTGATCAAAGTGTTGTCTGAGTTTCTACCACGTACACCTTCTGGGCCCGGGATGTGGTGAATTGGGAGCTTCTTGTCCTCAAAGCTCAGAACTATTTCAGCCATTTCATTCATGCTTACCATCTCATCACTTCCAATATTCACAGGTTCACGGAAGTCGGATTTTGTCAATCTGTTAAGCCACATAAGGTACAGCATTCAATGCATAATATACATGTTATAATAAAGCAAGTGCTATAATTGAAGGGCTTACCTAGTTTGGCAGTTTAAAGTCCAAATATGTTTTGGTGCTTTAATTATAAAAATACAAAGGAAAAATAAACACTATACATAAAGACGAAAGGAGTTACCTTAAGACACCTTCAACACATTCATCAATGAAGGTAAAAGATCGAGTTTGAAGCCCATCTCCCCACATTTCAAACTTATCAGTGGCCGTGAGGGCTTTTCTGCAGAATGCAGCAGGTGCTTTCTCCCTTCCACCTGCAAGTGTTACCATGTAAAAAACTAAAGTATTAGTATCTTTCTTGTCAAAATACTACATCAAATAGAGATAAAATATATATATATATATATATATATATATATATATATATATATATATATATATATATATATATATATATATATATATATATATATATATATATATATATATATATATATATATATATATATATATATATATATATATATATATATATTATTAATTATGATACAAAATTGATTGTACCTTTCCATGTGCCAAAAGGTCCATAGATGTTGTGGAAACGACCAATTCTGCACTCGATTCCAAAGTCTTTGGTATAGTGCCTGCACAACTCCTCTGTTGCTAGTTTCTCCAAACCGTAAGCATCTTGAGGCTAAATTGAAAAAGGTAAATAATAAAGCATCAGAATGTATATATGGGAGTAATAAGTTTATAATTTGTTCTAAAGTCAATTACCTCAGCAGGCCATGCATCAGCTTCCTTCAAGCTCACATTGGTCTCCAACTGTTTAAACTCAGGGTAAATGCAAGCACTTGATGCATAGAAGAACCTGTACACAGTAGCATAAGAGTCAAAATCAAAGTCAAATGTCAAAACAATAATGCTGATAATGCAAAAATAGATGAATAAATCTCAGTCAAATTTTGAGTGATGACAATTAATAAATAAGTAACTTTTGCTTGAACTTTTGGCATGCAAGGAACTTCGTACTTATTGGAACACTTCTCATCTTCTGAAAAAATTTCAGAGGTTAAAAAGGATTCCGTTATTGACAATAGAAATTAATGGATGGCGTTACTGCGGATCCAATAAATTATTTTGTTTTCTTTCGAATAAAGGTATTTAGATATTTCAAATATAGTCAAACACAACAAGCATAAAATTTTACAGTTTTGATTTACATTGCATCATGATAGTGTCATTTTACTGATAGAGAGATATAGCATATAAGTTGCAAGGATTAAATTGGAGCATTGGGCTTGCACATACCATATTTATATAATTCACGGTTCTAACATACAAAGAATTGGCAATGAGCCCAAAATCATACGTTAACTTAATAGAAGTGTTTTCAATTGTAGGATCGCTATCTTAACATATACAAAATTTGACTTTACACACAAAAGTAAGTCGATGCAAATGGGGTCTCATTAAAGCTTGTGCAATGCCTAAGACCTAAATGGCTATGAAAATGTTATGTAATCATATCCACCCTAAGACATAACCTAACTAAAATTTGAACATGGAAAAACAATACAATCTTTGATAAGGCATTTAGTTTACTAAAGACGTTGACTATTAGTCAAATGTCTATAATAACCCTTCCACGGAGCAAAAACAAATAACCACCAACATTTGTAACTATTGCCAATGAACAAAGTAGGTGATTATGGTCTAAACTATGCAAACAGAAAGAATCGTTGCAGTTAGTTTAGGCCCTCCAAAAAGGAGAGAAATCTGTTGCATTTATTTATGTAACCATAATTGAACATTTAGAAATAAACTTAGTTCTAAAAGCAACAGTTATTCTAACTACTCAAAACCATAACAAAGATGGTAACAAATTTAAGTTAACTGACCTCTTGACTCCACTGATCCTGGCAGCCTCAAGCATGTTAAAACTAATCATAGTATTGTTATACATAATAACAGAGTGATTCGACTGAATGAATCCCATACCACCCATATCAGCAGCCAAGTTGAAGACATGATCAACTTTTTCTGTAACTTTCAAACAATTATCCATCACACGAAGATCAACAAGATGGAACTCGTGACAAAACATGTCTTCTGGCATATGCTCATTTTTCTTCCAGTCAGAAGCAATGATGTAATGACCCTCAGTTTTCAAACGACGAGCAATGTGCGAAGCAATGAATCCTCCAGCCCCTGTTATGGAAACACGAAGCTTCTCTGTTGGCCAATAAGGTTCTCTCTCAAGGGCCTCGTAGGTGTAAGAACCATACTTCGTTTCACCGGTTGTTCCCATTCTACAAGATTTACCATTAGAAAATGAAATCAATTTCCAGGCAAAATTAGATCTTAAGAAACCACTAATATTAGATTATTATCATTCTCGAAAATTGGTATGACAACCTGTTCTAATATCCTAAGAAATGACTTACGCTCTCTCGCCAATTCTTTTTACTAAATAAATATTACTCTACCATGTTGTCATGATGACATGGTGCACCTAACTAAGCAATTTTCTGCAAATGAGATCAGATCTCTCTACACTCACACATATACTCCTACCCTATCATCTTTCGCACCTCATGATTGGTTATCTGACTTTCTCATATAACGTCATTAGGAACTTAGACGTAAACACTTATAAACAATAATATATCTTGTTCCAAACCACTAAGGTAAACTATATGTATACAAGACAGCCGCTCATGACTCAACTACATGTCATTATCAAAAACATTGAAACTTTAGTACTCGCAAAAATCAATGAATGCCATTATAGCTAACCTTCCTAAAAACCGACAAACAACACAAAATTCAGCTTAAAAACTTTTTAGTACAATTTCACACACAAACACCTAAATACACAGTAAAATGATAAACCCTTAGAAACCCAGAAAAAATAAAGAAAACCCATATCAGATCACATCACAAATCACACCAAGATTCATTTTTTATACTAAACCCATTAACAAATCACCATATAACATTAACCTTATAAAAAAAAAAGCTTAAAGATTTAGAACTTTACCTGAAAGAAGTCTGGTTTTTTTTTTTTTTTTTGAGGGAAAATATGTGTGAAATTTGTTTTTATGGTGGAAAAAACACTTGCACAATTATCTCTTTATATCCTTTTTTTTATTATTTTTTAATGGAATATAAAAGATTTTGAATAATTGGGTTATTAAATAATTGTTTCTTCACTTGTCAATTGTCATGATCAAACTATAGAAAGAAAAAAGATTTGGTTTTTTTAATGTTATTATTGCACTTTTATGGTTGTTTTTTTGAACAAACTAAAATTATTTATGGTTGTTGGGTTTGGTGTTGATCTTGAAAATCTAAGCAAAGTTTAATTTGTATTCTAATTGTGTGGAGTGCATAAGATTTTATTGGTACACTCACTTCGATTTAGTGAGACTTTCAAATTAGCGGACTGAGGGCCTGTTTAGCATTTTTAACTTTTTTAGCTTTAAATTTTTATTACAATTTAATTTATTTAAAAAATAAATAACTCTGTTTCGATTTATTAAATTTAAGTTTAATTTCAAACAATTAACTCTTAAATAAAAAGCTGGTTTATTAAACTTTTAAAATATTTTAAACAGTTAAAATAAAATTACTGATATACCCTTCAATCATATATAATAATCACAGCTTTCCAATAACCCTAATTTTCTTTTCTTATTGCAACAGTAACTTTTCTGCCACTTACAGGTTAGTTTACATCTATATTATGCAATATTTCCAAACATAATTAAAGGTTCTATGTGTTATGGTATTATGTTTACGACATGTGCTAATGAGATTAAACGAATCAAGAATGATATTGTTACATCAATATGGAATCGCATTCTCGCCGATGGCGTATATCACGTCGAGATTCCTCTTGGTTTAGCGTGTTATACGGGGTCAACAACGAAACAACCACAACTTCGGATCGACTTTAGCAAAATTGGCTATTTCTTTTTCACGCACGAAAATGCCTAGCGGCGCTGAAGACTACTGTGTCGCATCGCGCGGAACTCGCTCGAGGAGGTCGACAGCTCCGACCACTAACTTTTTTTCCGGATCAAACTTTTCTCTCATAATAACCGGACATCGTTATTATCTTCACCATAACAAAATGTTTCATTATATTTCATCGCAGGAGTAGTCAATCACTGAATTAGTACAAACTTAGCCCATCGCCAGACTAGTTGGTCCAAGTAGGACACATAATATACACTTATTCTAACCCGTCAAGTTTTTATACTAACAAGGGCATAGAACAATGGATCAATACCCACCATGCACTCGGTCAACAAGATCCGCTCCGTATCTATCTGAACACGACGGAAGGGATACTGCAACTCTGGCGGAGCTGGGATTGGTTTTACATCTATATTGTGACAAGTATTACGACCGGATCTAATTGTGACTGAGAAATAAGCGGGAAGAAGAGCCAAAGTTTCTATGCTCGACTTGACTTAGTGAAGTTACAACATTTAGTCGTATGTGAAGGAGTATTTGAGGAAAAGCTAGTCTAGAAATTTTTATGATTTTAATAAGGCATATCGGAAACAAACAAAGAAAGATGTGAGCGAGGCGGTGTTTAAAGGCTAACAGGTGTATTTCACAGTGGGAGATAGGAGAATGAAACAAGATCTCTAGCGATCAACTCTAGTTATTATTAATATAATAAGTTTATTATTTTATGCTTTACATTTATTTTAAGTCGTTTCATATATTCCAAAGATGCAAAATCGTATATATATCCTTCGCATGCATAAAATCACTACTATATGCATCAAAATATAATGATATATTATTATTATGATATAAACATTCCTATTTTAATTATTGATGTTCTTTTATGTTATTTTATATCTTATAATTACAATTCACACCTAATTTATCAAATACTTCGAGAACTTATATTATGGCTACGCATTTAAACTTATAGTGTGGCTACGCATTTATTAATAAAGATGTATCGAAGATTAGTTCATTTTCTAGGATTTGTGAAATTTTTTCGACTACATAAAGTACTTCTAGAACTTCATGATGCTCGTTATTTAAAATTGATTGGTATGATTAACTGATTACGTTTCCTGTTAATTATTGTGTTTTTTAATCAATTTTGTGTTTTAATATTGTTTAACGTAAAACTATTGGTGGGATACAATAGATCGACAATGACTCTATATCATAAATGTATACTCTAATGTTTCGTTAGATGCTGTTTTTTTTCTAAATATATTAACTTGAGATGTAGTGAATTACATATCAGCTAGTTTTGTCCTACCAACTTTTAATAAAATATACAAGTAGAAAAATGAGTTAAAATAGCTTGAAGTAGTCCCTTTCTTTTTTCGTAAGATGAGTAATCACTTTCTCTCATTGCTTGATCATGTAAACATTAATTTTCTATATTAAAGCGAGGAGAAGAATATAAAGAAACACATCATCGCAGTAAATATATTTAAACAAACAACACAATGGTAACCGGTTAGTAAAAAACTCTTGAAAATTACCAAAATACTATTAACACGTCAATAATAAATATACAGTATATCATGAAAAACTTTAAAAGTTTATAGCACATGAGGAAATGAAGTCAGCACGCACATGATAGTGATATTGGACTAATGGCGTTTGAAGGAACTTATGTTGCTATTGACTTAAACACTCGCAAATGTAAACAAAATATGGAATTATTAGTTCAGTGAAATTGTTACATGTGCAAGATGTGGCTCTGTCCTTAATCATTTAAGTTGGAATATGGTGCACATGTGATTCATGCCAGAAGTGGTTTATCAGTGACATTCAACGTACACCTTTAAATCCTTGTGACTTGCAATGGTCGATATATGAAATCCAACAAGTAAAATGTACTGCTTTGCGGCAGGTTACCTTTTTTATATAACTCTTGTTGATGAAATTATAACCTTTCCTAAATCTATAGACAACTTTTAAGCATAAGGTTTGATAAAAGCTAAGAAAATATAGAATATGTTTAAAAAGCAAATTGTAGAGAATTGGTAGATGCATGAAAAAGGTAAAAACACATTTTTTCTTCATTTGCAAGCTCTAACCTAGTTTTGAGAAACAAAAGCAACATCCTTAACCACTTAAGCTATAGCCTGTAATTTGTTGTAAGCTGAGTTAAAATGTTTAAGATCTTAAATAATTTAAAACCTTATGAATAACAAAATCAAATCGATGATTGTATATATATAGTAATAGAAATTACATACTCATAGCATTCGGTTTCTCTTACATCATCAAGTGAAAAATAGCTTATGTTTTTCCCTCACGGTACATGTCAACCTCCAACTAGATTCCTCTCGATATTCATGGGTGGTTACGGATTCACAAACATAAAGGTTCAAGAGATTGGAGGTTATTGGGGTGTAAACGAGCCGAGTCAAGTACCGTCAAGCTAGAGCTCGATTCAACTACTAAAATTCGATCTAGAAACTCAACCTAAGCTCGATAGAGCTTTAGATATATAAAGCTTGCGCTTGAAAATCGACTTGAGCACGATTATTTCCTATGTCAAGCTCGAACTCGATGAAGAATCAACATATTAAGCTCGACTCGCTGAAAATTAAGTAATTACATTTATAAATAAAATGTTAGTAAGTGTAATTTAACCAAAGCCCGATAAGACTCGTGAGCCTCACAAATCTGTTTTGGAGCTTAAATTTGACTCAAAAGTATACCCCGTTGTTCAAGCTCGAGATCGACTTATTTTAATGGAGCACTCAAGTAATTATTAGTCAATCTCGAATAATGCTATCATGTCTCATTTACATCCCTTTACGTACGTGTAAAGGAAATGCAAAACATCTATCGATCAAAACCGTTAATTTGGATTGTTAAATTACAGGGTGAAAAGTAAAGGTCATGACGTCTTTAGTAATTCTGCATCTACTAATATATTTTGTGAAAGGTCAAATTGTTAACATCTTTCAAATTTCTTCGATCATTAATATATTTGTTGGTAGTAGGTTCTGGGTCGTGGCGAAAAATTTGCTTGTGATTAGTCCTCAGGGACTAATGACCGTTAACTAGATGATATGACCGTTAAAAAAAAAAAAAAAAAAAAAAAAAAAAAAAAACTTTAAAATTTTTTTTAAAAACATAAACTTTATAAAAAAACATAAAAATATAAAAAAAAAATTTAATTTTTTAAAAAATTTTAAAAAAATGTAATTTTTTTTTTTTTAAAAAAAAGTAAAAATTTTTTAAAAAAAACGTAAAATTTTTTTTAAAAAAAAACGAAATTTTTTTTTAAAAAAAAAGCGTAAAATATTTTTTAATTTTTTTTTAAATTTAAAATTCTTTTTTTTTTAAAAACGTAAAATTTTTTTTATAAAAAAAACGTAAAAATTTTTAATTTTTTTAAATTAAAAAAAAAAAAACGTAAAATTTTTTGAAATTTTTTAAAAAGTATTTTTTTTTTTTTTTTTTAACGTTATCATCTCTAAGCGATCATAGTCCAGAGGACTATCTCAAGCAATTTTTTCGCCATGACCCCAGAACCTACTACCAACAGTCATATTGCCAGATCAGTGAAATTGAAAATAATATGTTAATGCAGGCTGACCTTAACAAAATATATTAATGAGCGACGCAGACCGAAAAAGACGTTCAGACCTTTAATTTTCACCCTAAATTCTACATAGGGCACGTATGGTAAAAGAAATTCAAAAAGTTGTAATAAGGTAAATCAATGAAAACGCATAGAAATGAAAATAGTAGAAAATGTCTGATTAACTCCACTGCTTGGTAAAGTTGAAAAACCTACTCAAGAAATGACAAAATAACAAAAATAACAATCTTTGTTCGATCAAACTTTAATGCATTTACAAGTTATTACAACCAACTTTTAAATCAGTGGCATAAGACTAAAACATGATACGCATTGAAAATCACAAAGTGCTAGGTGTGGATGGTTGGAAAGCCTCGCGTTAGCCAACGCTAAACGGATAACGCGGGCCGGATATCAGACCTCATGCTGTAAGGGTCTAGCCGAAATCATGAGCCAAGCGATACATAACTTTTTCTTTTTTTTGTGTTGTATTTGTGTTTTATTGGGTTATGTGTGGGACAGAGGTGTCTTATCACGCCAATTTTTGGAAGGAATGTTATTTTTTGTTTAAGTTATAGGTTCCGAGTTATAAGTAAAAAATGTTGAGGTGGCAACACTTATTATCATAACGCAAGACGGATAACACCATGACATCTGGTGCTAAGCAAGTCAACCAATTGCATCAAGGAACAATATCTTCTCGAGGATCACTTAAAGAAGTAAAATAAAGACAAGAGTTAACTACATAAATGGTACTTGTGGTTTCTGGGATATTCTGATTCGATCCATTTTTATTTTTACAACTTCAGTCACTATGGTTTTGACCCATCACGGATCCAGTCCATTTAACCTAATTATGTTAGTTTGACCAAGTTTGACTGTTAAATTTGAGGGTATATTTGTCTTTTCCTATAATTTATTAAATAAAACAATTGGGTCCACACTTCAAACCTACCCACATCAAATCCTTTACCTACACTCCTGTCAATTCCTTTCTCATTCTCCACACACTAAGAGCAAGGGGGTATGGTGGTGGTGGAGCATTCGCCGTTCTGAGTTGGCACACAAACGACGAGCGTCGTTGGCTCGCCATTCTTCTTCGTCGGACATCTCTTCGTTGCAGTGAAGTGGAAGATGACAAAGCAACTTTTTGATTTCTAACCGTTTGGTAAAAATGTGAACGTTGCAATTTAAAAAAAAAAAAAAAAAGTATCCATTTGATTTATTTCTTACCAATTTACACACTATAAATAACACACCAAATTACAATTTTTAACTAAAAAAAATCCGTACATTTAACCCAAGTCACAAATTCAATACATTTTTCCTTTCCTAAAATCATGGTTTGTAATCTCCCACATAATGTCGAAGAAGTCAATAATGGCGTTCAAAAACTGATTGACGGCGATGACACTCGCAAGGAAAAAGTTAACGAGTTATCCGAGATGTTTAGCAAAACAAGAACCTTGAAGGAGGATCTGAGGAAACAATACGCGAATTGCAAAGACATTTTGTCTTAAAGACGTGCTATCATCGAAAAACATTTGGCCGAGGAAGGTTGGAAAGATTACGAGATTAAGAAAACGTTGGGGGGGGGGTGTTTCATCAATTACAAGATAACATAAGTCACAAAATCCGTTGGATGCATAAGGAAAACACCATGGGTGGTTCGTCATGATAACAACATATGCACCAACCCATATCTCCCATTTCTTCATTTCCACCAGCAGAGGAACCAGCTGATGAGCACATATTTACTAAGAAACAGTTATATCAACTTATGCGAGATGAAGAGGCATTAAATGAAATGTCAGAATAAGAAGCAAGGCGTCAAAAAGAAGCAGCAAGGCTTCAGAAAGAGTGGGAAGAGACTCATTCGAAAGAACAAGAAGAAACTCATTTATTCATGTTGGAATTTGGGGACGTGGAATCTGACATAGAAACAGATTAAGCTATGTATTGTTTTTGGTATGTTGTATTGTAATTTTATTTTAATGAATGAATTTTAGTTTATTTGGAAAAACAAAAATAAAATAAAATTGAGAGTTGGTTGGGCGCAAACGAAGAGGTTTGTTATGTGTTATAATAGAGGGATGTTTTTTTATGAGAGTGTTAAGATGATGTGGCACCAAGTAGGACCCAAATGAAGAGTTGAAGGAGTTTACCACACCCCTTGCTCTAATAAGCATTTATCTTTCTTACTTTACAACCTTCAACCACCATCACCATGGACAAATATCCGGCAACCACAACCATTTCTGCAGCCAAACCACCACCACCACCCGCTGCAAACCATGCTTCTCTTTCCATATTTTCATTTTCTTTTTTTCAGATCTGGGCAAAAAGTGATGTTAATGAACGTGTAAACATGTTATTATATGCGGGTAGCGCCGATTGTAAGTGAAGAAACTAGTGGTGACTGGAAATTAGTTGATAGGTTGCAGTGGTTGTGGGTGGGTGAAGAAGATGATTATGTTACGGGTAGTTGGATGTTCATGAGTTTGTAGTAGAATAAATAGGGGTGTTACATTTTACTGCGGGTGATTAAAAAAAGGATGTTAGGATGGTATTGTAAAATTAGTTATTGATTTAATGATTTATGTTGTGTTTTTTTTGTTAAAAAGAAATGTGAGTGGAGAATGAAATAACAGTTGTAAAAATGGATAAGAGTGATTGTGTTTGGGAAAACAAATAGATTATCGTGTTGTTAGAGATGACGATGATGGGGCTTCTCGTTTGGTATAAGAGAGTATTTTAGGGGTCTATATATATCAAATTTTAGTTTTTGATTAATATTTAATAGAGAGATGGGTTTGTTTTAAGGTTTTAATTTGGGTTTGATCCTAGATAGAGGGTGTTTTATGGGTTTTAATTTGATGATGAAATAGTTCTATTGATTGGATTGCAAAAGATGTAGATGTATTGATTTAAATAAATGAGCTTAAAGAAGAAGATGAAGTGTTTAGATCAAGTTTTTGTATAAGTTGAAAGAAGATGAAGATAGCTGTTTGATTGGTTTTGTAGATAATAATAATAATAATAATAATAATAATAATAATAATATTTTGTCAAAAGAAAACCATAAATTACAACTATAAAACAGAAGAGAAAATCAAAAAAATGAAAGTGGGGGTATTTTTGTCATTTTGTTAGGCATAACAGACAAAAATTAGCGGGTTTGATCAAAATGGACTCGATCCGTGACAAGTTAAAACCACGGTGGTCGAACTCAGAACGAAAATGAAAAATTGGTGAATCCATAATATCCACAAAGCACAAGGACCGTTTATGTAGTTAACTCTAAAGACAATTAAGTGAAAAAAATTGTGTTGGTGAGTATTATTTAAGAAGGATTAGAAAATAAAAAAAGAAAGTGGAAAAAAATTTTAAAATGTGATTTGATTAATTTTTAAAATAAAATGTTTTCTTTTAATTTTAGGCTCAAAATATTTACTTCTTGTTTCTCTACTCCAAAACCTTAAAATTAAAAAAAAAAAAAAAAAAAAAAAAAAAAAAAAAAAAAAAAAACGTAGTTGGTGAAATAAATTTGTCTACCTGTGTGATTCTTTTTCAAAGCAATTATTTCTTTCTTTTAATATAACTTTCAATACTCATTGCATTAATTTCATCAGCAAATTAACACCTAAACTTTTGAGATCTGTGGTTGAATAAAGGGAAAGATGTGCAGCCTTAATTAGTGAATAAATTTTGATGATTACCGTGGAGTTAGTTGAAAATTCTCTGCTATTTTTCTTTCCATGCATTTCTATTATCTAACTTATTTAAAAAAAAATTTAATTTCTCTTTACCAAACGTGGATCACTAAATACAGATTATTTTGATTTTTATGTTTTCCTTTAAGTTCCTCGGTTGCTTTCAAAAACATGGTATAGCATAATGCATTAGATAACAAAATCTAATTTTGTTAATTTTGCTTAGCATTTTTTGGAAAAAGGAAATTTTAGTATAATTTGGCCCCTTTGGTGGATTTTACTACAATTTTGACAGAACTCTTGGCTAAATGAAATTTGTTATGTTTCTACATAACTGAACTACTAGCTAGTGAATGTGCTTCAATTCCTCTCGTATAAGGAATAACAAAACACATACACGTACAAAGACTTCCAAATCATATATTTGAATTGATTAAAAAAAATTAAAATCAACATACACATTAACTAAATAGTCACATAAAATGGATATAATTAGACCTACCGTTATGGTGGCATCCTTCACACGTGAAGAACCACCTTCCCACGCGGTCTCATGAGAGGTATAAGGTTGGCGCACGAAAGGAGGTTTTGGGGTTGGTTCGGTGGTCTGCACCACCTAACAAAACACACTCTTTATTTTTGTGTGTATACGAGGTATATTTGTATACACTATGATATTTTTATGTGTTTAGTTAGGGTAGTGACTACTACGCCTCTAAAAAATAATGGCAATATAATGTGTTAAAAAACTAATGTGACGCTGACATGATCGATGAATCGATGATAATTACATCTAGCCTTAAGGTCTCCTCACAAGCACCACAAACTCAACCTAAACTAACTAATAAACAGATAATTCACAGATATTAATGTATGAAAAAAAATACTAGTAGTATAGCAAAGAGCTTAGGATTTACCTGAAAATACTTTGCTGTTTGCAAAGTTGATCCCTTACGAAGTTTCGAATGAAAGAGTTTACCCGTACACTTCACTTATCCTTCTACTTTATGGTCTCTTTATCATAGATTTTTTGGGTGTCACCCTTTATGGCTTTATCGTGTTATCTAGTTTTTGTGGACACAAAAAATCGATTTTTTAAATAACATAACTTATAACGTGGACATGGATATAAACATGCAAGGTTTTCAATGCTCATATGGTCCCAATAACAATTACTAACTGTTTGAAACTCACATAATTCAGAACGGTGTTTTTATCAAGAATCAAGTATATTTTGATAGAATATACGGATTACGGAGTAACATTAATGTAACGAAAAGTTGTATATAGAAGTTATCGAATGTATTTACGAATTTGGACTGTCAAACTCTTTTGTTTCAACTATGTAATTTTACTCATTCTAGCCCTCGAAAAAGTTTAAATCAATGAGTAAACCTTGATTATGTGCAAGATTTTTAAGTGTCGGAGATAAAATATAACATAATGTAACTCGTCATTTTTTTTCTCGGAGAGAGGGAGCGTCTTTTAAGATGGGAGAATGCGTATATCCCACTAAAACTTGAAAACTGCGATATTTTCAAAATACTGAGCTTTTAATGCGTGATGTCGCAATCTGAGTTAAGCGTGTTTGGGTATATACGCAAATATCGCAGTTTTAGTGGGTATATACGAATCGGCCTTTTAAGATAAATGTTAATTATTTATTGTGTTGTGAACGAGTATTTATTTCTGGATATATTTTTAAATGATTAAAAGTAACAAATAAAATTAATGAAAGAGAGAGAATGTGCAACGTTTGAGAGATTGTTGAAGAAAAATGTTTAGTGATTAACACGAGAAAACTATCAAGCCAAGTAATTACTTCTTTCACTATCTAGTATTTCGTTTCTCTTTATAATTTTTTTCAATCAAACAAAGATAGAAATATAGTTTTGAAGTCAATTACTCCGTATCACTTTTTTCTTTTTTTTGGTACTTTTGGTCCCATGCACTTTTTTGTCACGGGAACTCGATAAGGAAAGATTACGACTCTTCATGGGCCATTCGACCCACTACTCTGCAAGTTGCAATGATCGATTAAAAGTTTTTAAACGTGTTGTATCTTATTTTGATTTTTACATTTTTTTTTTTTGAGCAGAAAAAAGCATTAGGTGATTAGAAAACTCTTTTTTGTATACAAGATACAACTTGCCTATTTCTAAAACTTTAATTGCTTAATTAAAAAAAATATTGGGCCAAATCGACTTAAACTGTAATAAAAAATAATCAACGCAAGGGGCATAAATAATAGAGAAACCGAAACATAAGCCAATAAAAAACTGAAGAAACTGAGAAAATTAGTACGTTTCTGTTATGGATTTTGTAAAAGCATAATATTTGGTTTCGGTTTTGGCCAACAGTCAACAAAACAAAACTACGCTCACCTCTGGAGTTTATACTCTTTTTTTAGGAACGAAAACTATACTTTTTTTAGGAGCGAAAACTATCTCACACCCACGTCGACGACTTTTGGTATTATGTTGATATTTATTGACGGTTTGCTCATTTGAAGACATTCGTCGATAGCACTTGTTGCATGAGGACGGTGCATCTCGTGATAGAGAATGGTCATTTGCAAAGAGGAAAGCACAAGAATCGATACTTGTTCACTTGAGGAAAGTTATTATATGACCATCCGAACATGTTTACTTGTGAAATATTTTACGAGTTGTACGATTAATCTTGATAAGACAAAGAAATTGAACGTGTAGACGAGACTTTTTGATTGCTCCACATTTACGTAGCGTTTGATATGCATGAATAAAGGTTGTAATGGAATAGATCATTCTGTGAAATGAAAAATTGTTGTTTGTTTTAATTCTCAGAATGTAATGGTTTATTCATTGGCTCATTCCATTACGACAATAACCACCAATTTCATTACATAATACCCCGCTTTTTTTCTCATTCCATTACGACGTGAAATCACACTTTGTCATATTTCATTTATTTCTTTCCTTTCTAACATTTATCGATTGCACTCAAACAACATATCGTAAACGATATACTCCATTCCAACATGGCAACCAAATAGGTAAATGGAATAGTAATGACTCATTCAATTACCATGTTCATTCCATTACATCATCGATTACATTCTTTTATCAGTCCATTACATCTAACCAAACATCACATCAGCGTCACATCAGTTTTTTTTTCCTTTTCACTTCTCTTCACTCCTTTTCGCTTTTCATTTGTTTTGGTCATTTTCGCCTCATCTTTCATTAAATTATTCACTTTATACAAATGAACCCACTAAATATCTCTCACACACTCACAAAACAAATAAAAAACATTTACTTTTTGAAAATAGGCCTCACGTTTTTTGCACCTCACTTTGATGAGCCGGTCACTAAACTTATACAATTTAAGCGTGACATCTCACTTCCGTTTTGGTGGTCACCATCCACTTGGCACTAATAGTGAGTCGGTCACCATCCACTTGGCACTAATGGTGAGCCGGTCACCCCCACTTTGGATGGCCTTATTGTTATAAGCGAAAGTGATAACTTATTAATATTGGATTTGACAAAACGATAAAGTATGCGGATACGAAATAGAATGGTGACCGTTGTCATGTTGATATTGCATTAGATGAAACGTCGACGAGTTTCATAATATTATATGGGTCATTTCATGAATTTTGGAGGTCTTGTGCGATAATTAAAAGGAGGTCCAATCAAACCTAAAAACACTTTAATACGTGCATAAAAAGTATTCATTAATAATGGGGTTTACAAAGAAAAGGGGTTGTATTTATGTCGTAAGAATCAATTTGACGTTTATTTATTGTGGCAAGATGAATTGTGAGGCCTCTTAATTTTGATAAATTGCATACAAAAACAAACGTAGCTATAAAGGTTAATGGACTAGAAAGATTGCGAGGCCCTTTAATTTTGGTTTTTTTTGCAGCCGCCCCACTTGTTAAGGTAATCACCGACTCTGAATATTATCTTGGAATATGTGTATCTCTACATAAAATGTTTTTGTTTAAAAATCTCGAAAAGACGATCGTTAAATTACCATTATCCCTTTATTCGTAAGAGGTAATCAAATTCATTATTTTGAATCCACGTACTTTCTATAATCTCGTTTACTTCATCAATTCTCCCGTTCTTTTGCATCACCTTCACGGGAATATCATTTTACGACCAAATCACAAAGAAACAAAAAGATTGCAATAAACTAAAATACGCACCCACGAGCTGACGAAATCAAATTTTGTCATAAACAATACATTGTCGCCGTTATGCACGAATAATCTTCTAGTATGTTTAGTGCAGAGTCGATTATGTGGGATGTATATAACTCAAGATCTATTTTGTACTTCCGAGAACGGCCCGGTTGCTCAACTTGCCATCCTTTTCTAAACCAAAAACAAAGTTTTTCCTTTTTTAGACCGAGTGACTTGCGACTTTTTAACTTTTGTTAATAAGGTAACAAGTGTCACCAAAAAAGTATGTGCCCCATCATTTGTTTCAGACGGTAATTTTTTTTACTTTCTGAGCGACCTAAATCAGGCATTTTTTTTTACCTTGAGCGACTTTCTCTTTCGTCATTTTTTGAGAAAAAAGCAAAACTTCAAAAATATTATTTTATTCCTTTTGTCCCCTCCAAATGTTAAGCAACCAAGCAACTTACGGCTTGATACTTTGAGCGACTTTTCAACTTTTTACTTTTTGTACTTTTTTCTGAAAAATGTGATTACTTTTAAGAATAATTTATTACATTTAAAAACCTTTTTTAAATACTTTTTAACACTATTAAGATAAAATTATTCGAGCGACTGAAACTATAACAATCCGTAAAATTTCGGATTGTTAAAATAATATTTATTACGTCAGAAAATTCAAATCGGTTGTTTTCTGACAAATATCAATATTTAGATTTAAAAACGAGAAGTTATCTCGTAAATTTAGAAAGTCACGGCACCGCACGCATACCGACATCAAATTAAATAACGGCAAACAATTATAATCAAATTTCAACGTAATAATAATGTCATGTTATTACATTTAAGAAATCGTTTCCGAAAACATAATTTTTATATTTTTCGGGTACCGGAAAGGTACGTTTACTCAAGGATTCGACAAAACACGGGGTGCAATCTATACAGTGTCTACTAATAAAACAAAACATTATTTATCCTACCCCTACCCCCAGCGTCCCATCATTTTCACCCTTTTTCTTCTGCTTCACCCTCTCTCTTCCAAAAACATGAAATGCAGAAACAATCACCAACATGGGTGCTTTCAACCCTTTTCAGAGGTCAACCCAAAAATATCACTTCCCACATACCTTAACCGTCGCCTATCATGCTAGTTATCACAAGACCTCCATACGTGGCTAGGGGAGAAGAAAACACAAGCTAAGAGTAGTGAGAGATGAAGAGACGAGGTTCGGATGTGTCACAATCACTTTGCCATTCTTTCAGCTATAAAAGGGGGCGCTTATCACTGATTTTCGTCACTTCAAATTACATTCAAAAAAATTAGGGTTCTTAATAATTAGGGTTCTTTAAATCAAAGGGCATCCTGAAATTGAGTTGGGGGTTTTGTAACTGGAAGTATAAGGAAGCTATACCAAGTATTCAATCGTGCCAATTCACTCCGAGCCTTCCCTAATTGGAGAAAGTGATGTCGGTATTCAACCCATGCTACCCACCGGTTGTGTTTTTGTAAGGTTACACTCTTGTCATTTTCAAAATTTGATTTAATTTATATATTGTTCGAATTAATTAAGTCGAATAAAATAAGGAAACGATTAAGGATTGTTATGTTGTTGTTGCCTTGTTGTTGTGTGATGATTCTAAAAAGAAAGCATATCTAAAATACTTGTAATGGCTTAACATATTCCTTCGGCTCACTCCCTTCAACTTATCTCATTCCTTATTCTGTTTTATACATCTCGATTAATAGTGGCACGATAGAAATTCCTTGGCTTATTGTGTCGTCTTGACTGAAATTAGAAACCATACTCGAATGATAATAGTGTCATTTATTTGAGGCCTCAGCCATGACGTATTCCCACCCGAAGGTGTTTCTGCCAGGCTAATTATTAGACCGCGACATGGTCACGAAGTTATCATAAGAGTCTAGTTACTATAATTGATATTATTGCTAAAAATGTGGTAAAACTAAGGAAACACGTTAACGAAAGACTAGTAATAGCTAAAACTGTTTTCAGCTTATGTGTGGTTTCTATCGTATTAGGATTAATTTCTCTTCTGGCTTATTCGTGTTGATGTCCCGACTATGAGTAACTCGAAGAGCGTTGTATGTTTTGACTGGTTCGACTCATAAAGCCCCGTATCCACGAGGGTGTTGAGTCGAGTGACCAAGTGTGACCAAGTCGGGTCGTACTCAAATGATACAATCGCTCGTCCCGTTAACTGATAGTGTTCTCGTTAATTTGTTTCCAATAACCCAGTAAGTCCGAAGAGTCATTTCGTTGTGCTTGCTATCGTGACTATCTTGAGGCCTACTTATTCGAAACCAAGCGGTTGAGAGGGTGTTCGTAACCTTACTTGTATGATTATTTAACTCACACCTTTGTCTAAATCCTTCAACCAGTAAACAGAAGGTTTAATTTACTTGGGTTGTCGAGCCTGTTGGGCCCAGTAAGGGTGCGTTTGTGTATTACCAGGCCAAAGGACAACTCATGCTGATAAGGGTATCTTTTTTTTAACCGGCCACAACCCACTTCAAATAATTCATGTACGTTTGGTTTCGTGTTGTACACTGTCCACAACCAACCTCCATTGACCATACAATGGGTGTATATGTTTTTATATCAACTCAAGTTTCACCCCGACTCAACTCGCCCCTCTCAACTCGTCACTCATGACATACCATGAGTATCCGATTCGCTAGTGTCTACTAGCCCACATTCCATGATTGACGATATCATGCCATTAATATTTTGTGAAGACACCAGTCACAAACAAACTAACGGAAATGAAAAACAACACAATTGGAAAACACAATATTTAAAGGGAGTTGTTTTTCATAACTAAAATAGGGAAATCTATTTACACTCCTAATGAGTAACGATGTAAAATTGTAGACATAAACTTAGTAAACCGGACGTTAAAACTTTATAAACGTTATTATGAAATTTTGACATCTAGTCGAGTCATACCCTATTTTGCCAAGATATGTATATATAAACTTATCAGCTTATTTGTATACATGGGTCATATCCAACTTTCGTCAAAATATAATTAACTTATTATATTTTATAATAACCAATATAACTTATTATATCTTTATATAATAACCATCAATGACGAAATTTATTCATAACTTGCACCATCAAATTATCTAAATACAAAGGTATTAAGTAAGGTTATTACTTAAATTTTTGAAATACTCTTATGTTATCCACTAATAGAGATACATATAGATATTTGTACAATTATGTATGTTAAGTATATACCTTTAAAATAATGATTACATAACCCATTAATGTCTAAAATCATATATAGTTATTTCCGTACATCGTCCTTCAGTTATCATCAAACCGAAGTCTTGTCCATCCTTGATATCTTTTCAGCGTGTACCCTTCCAAGTATTTTCATTTGATCACCATTAAACCAAAGTCGTAATTCCTTATTCGAGATTTCCTTCATGTCAACCTTCCTAAGCCGAAAGCTACCAAATCTTTGTAAATCATTTTAAGACAAATGAGGCCATACAAGCAACAACAACAACAACATAAACAATTTAACATTTATAAAGTTAGTTAAACTTTATTGAGTCTTAAACATAAAGACTAAATATGCCAGACTTAATTAGGTTGCGTGTCGAGCTAGTGACTATCACTCCTTGATTTAATTCCCTTTAGACTTCATATTGCACATTGCAAGGTGAGTTTCATAGCCCCTACTTTAATATGTTTTATACTTGTTTTGGGGAAGATACATGCTCATTTTGCTTAAATGATTTAATTATCGAAATTGTGCATTCCATGCATACTATGCTTTACATGTTTAAAGTTTTCATCATACATAGATGTTTTATGGACCATACCAAAATGTTTGACCTAGAATATTGCGACTTAGCCTAAGACTTTAGATCCCAAATTGCCCTTTCATGAATCGTCAATTCCTCCGGAAGCGAATGTTATAAATAGATCTATTGGGGTGACTCCCTGTTTGGTTGACCGCTTGGGTCAAGGCGAAACATATAGCATGTCGGGACCGAGTGTATTGGGATAAACACTCGCCATGGGCTCCTTATTTGTATGACTTCTTTGTGCATACAAAAGCGTAAGTAACCGGTTGCATGAGCTTAGTGCTAGCATAATAAATTTATAATATATGACATTATATTCATTGTAATGTACATATACTCTTTTTAATGGTCCACTAATGAAATTATTTTACGAAATCCTTTTATGAATTGAAATCATAAATTTTATGACATTATGCAAGACGTAATGATCATCAAAACCAAATTTGAAATAGTGTCTTGAAATCCCTTTTAAATAAACCTATGAACTCACCAACGTAAGTGACCCCTTTAGCATGTATCTTCGTGTTTTAAGGTGATAGCTTATCTTTGGAGGCGCAAGGTAAAGGCATGACATGGTCATAGACGACTCTGATTTATGTATTGGGACCACCTTTTGTAATGGGCCATTTTTCCGCACAAATCAATAATGTAAACATTTTTTAAGAAATGAATAAAAGTTTATTTATGAAAATGAGTTGTTCTATGCTTATGTTGTGATATCAATTTAGTAGCACCCCAATACTTGTGTGATTCCGCTGAGCCATTTTGGGGTGGTTACAGATTGGTATCAGAGCCTAGGTTATAGAGAATTGGGTAATTTTAACCACTTTTATAAAAACTTAACCCTATGACCGACACGTGCCTGCCTGCCGAGCTGATGCCTCACTTATGATCCTGTTGAGATCATACTTGATAAGATACATGTTTTATCACTGCTCACCTAATTTCATTATAGGTTACAATTATCTTCCCTATACGTATATTTATGTATCACAGCACTACACCTTTCCCTCACATAAAGAGAATAATTGTTCTAATCCTTCAAGACAACCTTTAAAAGTATTGTGACATATTACTAGCATAACTAAGCTAAGTATTTCAAAATTCATTGAACCTCGGGTGAATATAGATCGGTCACCTATATTCAACGGGGATAGTGGGACATAGCCCGATCACCTATGTCCACTCGTGAGTGAATTTTGCGTACTTAGGATAGTTATAAAAGCTTTATGTCTAGTGAGAAAATTATAATATTTTAATAAACATGTAACATGTAATAAGCCACACATTGGCGTCCCTTAATCACAAGCCACTCATTGGCATCCCTTAATCACAAGCCACTCACTGGCATTCCTTAATCACAAGCCACTCACTGGCATTCCCTAATCACAAGCCACTCGCTGGCATTCCCTGATCACAAGCCACTCACTGGCATTCCCTGATCACAAGCCACTCACTGGCATTCCTTTCCTTAGTCATAAACGACTCACTGGCATCACCCTATCATAAGCCACTCACTGGCATCACAATATTCCTTAATCATAAGCCACTCACTGGTGTCATCCTACTTCTTAATCATAAACTTTATAATTCCATATCACAATCGGGTTATGTTATAGTCACTCCTACCCCAACCTTACATTCCATGGACAAATCAAACCATTTTAGGAGCAACCTTCCAATAGCACCTATGAGAAAAATTCTCTAATGGGAATAGGCAACGAAAGAACAATAAACCTTTGGCAAAATCTAGAAAGACACAGTAAATGACCCATGATCCCGCAAAACTTGAAAATTTCACCATTGAAAATTTGATACCTAAAAAATCCACCCACCTTTTAAGAATAACCGTGCCTACTTTGTTACTCTCCAACAAACAAAAGAGTTGCCATACAAACTATTTCCGATTATCCCTCAAACCATTATAATCAAAATACTTCATGAATCACTTCATGAATCATTCTACAAACCAAATTACCACCTTACCATTTCACCATAAAAAAATAAACTACAATTCTACTCATACCTTACCAAAATAAAGTGTTCCTTAATACTTTGAAAGGTATTCCAGAACCATTCTATTGGTTACTTATTTCCTCAAAATGTGTTTTAAGTTAATACCCCATAAACAGGAATGATCAATGTCCTCCTTGATAGTTAAACCTGACCTTAGGATGTATCTTACACCTCTGCCTAAAACCATAGATAACCATGAGATTCATCAACTATTAAACCTCCAATCCACCCAACTTAGACAACTAAACCCTACTCGTGGCTATGGGTAAATGTTATATCCTGCTACATATCCTTGCTACAGTATATTTTCCAAATTTGAGGATTCCTCTTTAGAATCCAACAATAATACTTTCCAAAATCCCTTGTTAAAATGAGACAAAATGTTGAAACACTAAAAGTTTCGCAAAATTTCCCGGTACACCCCATAATTTAGGACCGGTTTTACAATCTTCTAAAAATGAGTCATTTTTACATCTTATCAATTTTGAAATCTGGTCTTAACCAAACTTGTGTAAACCATTATTCAAAAGGAAATTCGAAAACAAATGTTTCCCCATCGCTTAAAGAAGAAAACACACAAACCCGTAGCAAACCTTAAGAATTAACTACTATACTTTAGAATCATTAAATACCAGAAATAGGTACGTTTTACCATGGGAAGATAGAGATTCTAACATTAACAAAATAGTAAAACCTCACAACATCAAGAATTAGAACTCTCACTCAATAAACCTACCCCAGAAAATCATGGCTCCTCAGATAGAGGATGTCACGACATAACCCCTAGGTACCCATACCCAAAGAGAAACCTAGAACAACCTAGGAAAATTCAAAACTTGTTCCAAATACCATCATCCGTTCCGACACCCTATCGGGTAACATAAACTGAGATCCGGGACGAATCTCCTGTAAGGTGGGTAGACTATAACAACCCGTAAAATTTTGGATTATTATAATAATATTTATTACGTCAGAAAATTCAAATCGGTTGTTTTCTGACAAATATCAATATTTAGATTTAAAAACGAGAAGTTATCTCGTGAATTTAGAAAGTCACGGCACCGCACGCATACCGACATCAAATTAAATAACGGCAAACAATTATAATCAAATTTCAACGTAATAATAATGTCATATTATTACATTTAAGAAATCGTTTCCGAAAATATAATTTTTATATTTTTCGGGTACCGGGAATGTACGTTTACTCGAGGATTCGACAAAACACGGGATGCAATCTATACAGTGTATACTAATAAAAAAACCAATATTTATCCTACCCCTACCCCCAGCGTCCCATCACTTTCACCCTTTTTCTTCTGCTTCACCCTCTCTCTTCCAAAAACATGAAATGCATAAACAATCACCAACATGGGTGCTTTCAACCCTTTTCAGAGGTCAACCCCAAAATATCACTTCCCACATACCTTAACCATCGCTTATCATGCTAGCTATCACAATACCTCCATACGTGGCTAGGGGAGAAGAAAACACAAGCTAAGAGTAGTGAGAGATGAAGAGACGAGGTTCGGATGTGTCACAATCACTTTGCCATTCTTTCAGCTATAAAAAGGGGCGCTTATCACTGATTTTTCATCACTTTAAATTAAATTCAAAAAAATTAGGGTTCTTAATAATTAGGGTTCTATAAATCAAAGGGCTTCCTGAAATTGAGTTGGGGGTTTTGTAACTGGAAGTATAAGGAAGCTATACCAAGTATTCAATCGTGCCAATTCACTACGAGCCTTCCCTAATTGGAGAAAGTGATGTCGGTATTCGACCCATGCTACCCACCGGTTGTGTTTTTGTAAGGTTACACTCTTGTCATTTTCAAATTTGATTTAATTTGTATATTGTTCGAATTACTTAAGTCAAATAAAATAAGGAAACGATTAAGGATTGTTATGTTGTTGTTGCCTTGTTATTGTGTGATGATTCTAGAAAGAAAGCATATCTCAAATACTTGTAATGGCTTAACATATTCCTTCGGCTCACTCCCTTCAGCTTATCTCATTCCTTATTCTGTTTTATACATCTTGATTAATAGTGGCATGATAGAAATTCCTTGGCTTATTGTGTCGTCTTGACTGAAATTAGAAACCATACTCGAATGATAATAGTGTCATTTATTTGAGGCCTCAGCCATGACGTATTCCCACCCGAAGGTGTTTCTGCCAGGCTAATTATTAGACCGCGGCATGGTCACGAAGTTATCATAAGAGTCTAGTTACTATAATTGATATTATTGCTAAAAATGTGGTAAAACTAAGGAAACACGTTAATGAAAGACTAGTAATAGTTAAAACTGTTTTCAGCTTATGTGTGGTTTCTATCGTATTAGGATTAATTTCTCTTTTGGCTTATTCGTGTTGATGTCCCGACTGTGAGTAACTCGAAGAGCGTTGTATGTTTTGACTGGTTCGACTCATAAAGCCCCGTATCCACGAGGGTGTTGAGTCGAGTGACCAAGTGTGACCAAGTCGGGTCGTACTCAAATGATACAATCGCTCGTCCCGTTAACTGATAGTGTTCTCGTTAATTTGTTTCCAATAACCCAGTATGTTCGAAGAGTCATTTCGTTGTGCTTGCTATCGTGACTATCTTGAGGCCTACTTATTCGAAACCAAGCGGTTGAGAGGGTGTTTGTAACCTTACTTGTATGATTATTTAACTCACACCTTTGTCTAAATCCTTCAACCAGTAAACAAAAGGTTTAATTTACTTGGGTTGTTGAGCCTGTTGGGCCCAGTAAGGGTGCGTTTGTGTATTACCAGGCAAAAGGACAACTCATGCTAATAAGTGTGTCTTTTTTTTAACCGGCCACAACCCACTTCCAATAATTCGTGTACGTTTGGTTTCGTGTTGTACATTGTCCACAGCCAACCTCTATTGACCATACAACGGGTGCATATGTTTTTATATCAACTCTAGTTTCACCCCGACTCAGCTCGCCCCTCTCAACTCGTCACTCATGACAAACCATGAGTATCCGATTCGCTAGTGTCTACTAGCCCACATTCCACGATTGGCGATATCATGCCATTAATATTTTGTGAAGACACGATCACAAACAAACTAATGAAATGAAAAACAACACAATTGGAAAACATAATATTTAAAGGAGTTGTTTTCATAACTAAAATAGGGAACTCTATTTACATCGCTAATGAGTAACGATGTAAACTTGTAGACATAAACTTAGTAAACCGAACGTTAAAACTTTATAAACGTTATTATGAAATTTTGACATCTAGTCGAGTCATACCCTATTTTGCCAAGATATGTATATATAAACTTATCAGCTTATTTGTATACATGGGTCATATCCAACTTTCGTCAAAATATAATTAACTTATTATATTTTATAATAACCAACATAACTTATTATATCTTTATATAATAACCATCAATGAGGAAATTTATTCATAACTTGCACCATCAAATTATCTAAATACAAAGGTATTAAGTAAGGCTATTACTTAAAATTTTGAAATACTCTTATGTTATCCACTAAAAGAGATACATATAGATATTTGTACAATTATGTACGTTAAGTATATACCTTTAAAATAATGATTACATAACCCATTAATGTCTAAAATCATATATAGTTATTTCCGTACATCGTCCTTCGGTTATCATCAAACCGAAGTCTTGTCCATCCTTGATATCTTTTCTACGTGTACCCTTCCAAGTATTTTCATTTGGTCACCATTAAACCAAAGTCGTAATTCCTTCTTCGAGATTTCCTTCATGTCAACCTTCCTAAGCCGAAAGCCACCAAAATCTTTGTAAATTATTTTAAGACAAATGATGCCATATAAGCAACAAAAACAACAACATAAACAATTTAACATTTATAAAGTTAGTTAAACTTTATCGAGTCTTAAACATAAAGACTAAATATTGGGACCACCTTTGGTCATAGACGACTCTGATTTATGTATTGGGACCACCTTTTTATAATGGGCCATTTTTTCGCACAAATCAATAATGTAAACATTTTTTTTAAGAAATGAATAAAAGTTTATTTATGAAAATGATTTTTTCTATGCTTATGTTGTGATATCAATTTAGTAGCACCCCAATACTTGTGTGCTTCCGCTGAGCCATTTTGGGGGTGTTACAGAAACTACCAAACTGAGCGACATATTACATACTTTAAGCGAATTTTCAACTTTACCAATTACTCTTTTAATCTCAGAAGCACACACACAAAACCCTATACCTACACGAACCAATACTCCATCTTCTTCGAATTTAATCGTGCTACCTGGAAAGAACTCTTACAATGTTTTATATTAGGGTATGCATATTGTTATATACTATAATTTTTGTTTCCTTAAGTGCTTATTATACAGTTAGTGTTACCTTTACTGCTTATAAGGGTATTCAAACTCATCATGTTAAATTTTAATATATTGTTAGTATTAATTTACTGGTTATTTATAAACACTCGTGTCGTGGTTTTGTGTTTCTTACTCTTTACCTTTCCATTACATATTTACATATCTATCTGTCAACGTCCAACATACACATCTAAATAGATTGACATAAGTCGATCTAAATATTTTAAAACGAAGTTTTAATCGGTAAAACTATTCAACCCCCCCCCCCCTTCTAGTTTTCCACAATTGGTATCAGAGCTTCGTTACCAAGTTTCTTAAGAGTATATTGTACTTTTAAAACTTGATACGATCTATGTATGATTGAAAACTACAAGGAAGGAAATTTCTTAAAAACAAAAGAACACTTTATAAAATCATCATATTTTATAATGTTGGATAATGATAGATATTTCTAATATTTTATTTGTTGAGAATTCTCCATACTAGGATTTGGGGATCCTAAGAAGATCATGAAGAATTTCTCTCTAAATACTTCTTTCCTTAAAAAGAATATTTAGCAAATGTATGATCTTTAATAAATTACAAATAAATTTTTCTTTTTCTTTTGTATATTTTCTAGATGAATCAATAATGTCTTTTTTGGTTTAATCATGATTAAGTTTAATTAGTATCATTACGCTCTCTTAAAATTCACTAAAGTAGTTATTTATATTGAACTCATCATCAAGAATGGTATTCTTTGTTGACCTCTATAGACAAAAATACAAACTAGTGATAATGATATCTCGGCTATTCAAGAGCCTTGATCATCACTCCTCACTTAAGGATTGTTGACATTTCATCTATGTCAATAAGTATCAATGTGAGATTTCTCATATTGTGATAAAATGGGATTTTATCATAATATTTGAAAACTTCCCAAATAATTATGATTTATTCATAAAATGGGAACCTCGTCAAATAGGACTAGTATAACACGTCAAAACCCCAAACCATAAGTTATAGAGCATAAACATCAACCCTAGGCAAAAATTAGAACTCCCAAACCAATATTATCAAGGATCACTTGTCATCAAATTGGCGATATGCCGGATCCACGTGGCGAACTAGCCGGATCCTCATACAAGGATCCGTGGGATCCGTGCAATGTAACACGAATAAGAAAGAAATGATCATTGTGGAATTTCCACCTCACTTTACTCTATCAAGACTCGCGAACATAAAACCTATTTACTGTTCACATGAGCAAATTGATCATCTTCTTCAAGGAAACAATATCTTGTGTAAGTATAATCTTCACTACATTGTTATTTCCATTCATTGGTTCCTAGGATTACAATTTTCATCTTTATAAATTGAGCTCAAATGGGTTTGTCACAATTTGTTACCACATTGTTTTCTAAGATAATCTAAATCAAAGAATCAACATTGTTAATACAAATTAAACTCATTTTTGTATTCAATGAAGATGTTTTGAGCAAAATTGTGATTAATCCCATTAGGTTACTATTCACACAATTAATACCACATTGTGGTTATGATGTTTAGGACCAATCATGCCTAGAAAACGTTAACAAGATTACCATGACACCGCTCACTATATTCCCATGTATCATCGTAAGGAAGGCCTAAGCCCGGATGATCGAAAAGCCTTCAAGATGTTGGAAAAGAGACTCTTCCACGAAGGCCGAGTGGTTGAACCATCATTCCTCAACAACACCAACATTCGCCAAGTCTTTGGTGGGATTAACTTCGATTGTCTCTTGGACATTAATGAGCAAAATTTGTCCGGTGTTTGTACTTGAGTTTTACAAGACAATGAGAATCATTCGGAATGAAGACGGGACTATTTCGATAGCCTTCATCATCAATGAGCATGAGTTCACCTTCACTCTTGTAGAGCTTGCAAGGATACTCCGTATCCCATGTCAAGGAGTGTGTATGTACTCTAACGAATGGTCGTTGGCGGAGCTACACTCCATGGTAAATCATCATGAAGTCTACTTCACTGTCATCCCGGAAGCAACCACGGTAAGGGATACCGTCTTCATGGAAAGAGCATCTCCATCAAGAGTCACGAGAAACTCCAAGGTGATCTATACGGATCCATTTCAAATGGAGCTTTCAGAAATATTCCCATTGTACAAGAAATGGGAACTCGTGCTAAGGGAGAACGTGCTCTGCTTGGGAGGAAATAAAGATCGTCCCAATGCTTGCCTAAGCTTCATGATTTAATGCCTTGTAACCGGAACTCACTTCAACCTCACCTATTACATGGTAAAAAGAATGGAAAGTGTGAAAAGCATGGACAAGATGGTACTCCTTTATGCAATGCTCCTGACTGGACTAGCAACCTTCGTCTTTGCTCTATATCCTTCTCCTTATTCCTATGACCACAGTTTTTGCAACAAGGTCATGGTGCCTCTATCCGATGGAAAGACTACAAGGATCATGGTGGATGGCAAGAGACCTCACCCACCAACGGACTCATCGGATGAAAGATAAAGACAAAGAGAAGGAGAAGGAAGTAGCAACCCCCTTGGCAACACCAATCTTGACCCCTTAGCATACATCAACCAACTGCCGGATATCCCAAGCCCTTCACAAGAGTGTCAACAAACTAAGGGCATATTCAAATGTTTTGCTAGCTTCTTGATGAAGAAGAAGAAGTAGAGATGGAGGGGTGAAGAGTGGAGGGGATATAGATGGATATGAAGATGGAGGTGAAGTAAGAGGATGAGTGGATGGAAGGTAAGGTCATAGACCTTAATTTATGAAACAATAGTCTGTAAACAATCTAAACAATATTTATGTAGATTAGGATGTAGCTTGTAGAAGTTGGCATGATTTGGACTAAGACACTTTAACTTAGGAGTTAGGAAAATGAGATTTTTACGATAACTTGATCTCATTCAAGTAGTCGATGTCACTCATTTTTTCTTACATTTAGTCATCCCCATTTACTATGCGCTATATTTGTTGTTTGCATATGTTTACTGAATGTATAAATGATTAGGATTAGTATTTGCTGCTGAGAAGCTACTAGTCAGTAGTAGCCGGATCCCTGGGCTATAAATAGCCGGATCCCTGAGATGAGGGAACCGTGGGATCCGGGCAAACAGACATGCATTTACAGACCCTTTTACATCAAACCATTCCCCCAAATCACATCATACTAGCTAAACATGGTTGTTTAAGACCACTTAAGTCTTACTCAAGCTTAGTAGGTCTCACACTCACCCATAGCTAACTTTGGATCAAATTCAAAGTGCTTTTGATTTATCAATTCACCAAAATTCACCATATTTCCGCTCCAATGCTCACACATTGTTCCTCACATCTCAAAATACTTAGCTTGATATTTCTCTCAATTTTAGCAAATTGATTTTAGTCATACTTACCTTAAAATAGGCTTAAAACTAGTTTTCCATTTCTTTTTATTTTTTAGGAAATTTTCAAATTTCTCTTAAGCCACCATTTGATCTCTAGGATCAATTGGCATAATTTGTCATTCTCAAATCAATGAGTATCATCCTTAAACACTTAGTTGCACTCTCAAAAAGTCCACTTTCCTACCAAATACCATCATTAAGTATCCTCACTTCTTATGGTTGGACATTTAAGTCACCTATCACTTAAGACATCTAAGGAAAGTCAAACCCTTAATATTTATAAGTACTAGACCTCAAAAGAGCATAATCACTTCACTATTTTTCTGTCTGACAGACGGATCCATGGTTTATAACCAGACGGATCCCTAGTGAGAGGGAACCGTGGGATCCGTGTCTACAGAAAGCTTGTGATCAGCTTTTCTTCCAAATTTTTGTTTACCATTTAATGATTCCCTAGAGTAGAACAACATCATAGTTGACCTTGGTGCATGCCAAATCCTTTTAGTGGTCTTGAATTTAATTCATTAACTCAAATTCATCCTTTATAAACCAAACACTCTTAAGAGCTTAAGTCACCATTCTTACCACAATCTTAAAATCAGTAGTTAAAGACCTCTACTACACCCTCTCCTTCACTATGACTAAAGCATTATAACAACCCGTAAAATTTTGGATTATTTTAATAATATTTATCACGTCAGAAAATTCAAATCAATTATTTTCCGACAAAATGCCAATATCTAAAATATAAAAACGAGAGGTCATTTCGTTCCTTTAAAAATAAGACACCGCACATACAATACTTGCCCACAAAGTATCGGTGAAATTTATTATTGTCCAAGATAAAATGAAAGCATACATAAGCTTAATCCATTGTTCCGAAAAGTTAGTCCGCATACTGCAGCGCAGTAGCAATCAAAACTAAAAATAAATACTGAGATAAGAGAAAAATACATTTTTATCAATCACTAATAATTTACGAAAGAAACGAGAAGTTATCTCGTGAATTTAGAAAGTCACAGCACCGCACGCATTCCGACACGAATTAAATAACGGCAAACAATTATAATCAAATTTCAATGTAATAAGAATGTCATATTATTACGCTTATAAAATCGTTTCCGAAAATATAATTTCTATATTCTTCGGGTACCGGGAAGGTACGTTTACTCGAAGATTCGACAAAACACGGGGTACAGTCAATACAGTTATTATAATAAAACAAAACACATTACACCTGTCCCACTTCTTTTATCTCCTTCTTCTTCACTTTCCTTTTTTCGCTTCTTCCAAAACCAGAAATCCAAAAAGAAAGCTGCTTCCTTTCCTCTTCAGTCACCATGATCCATCACCACACATTTCAGCCACCTAATCTATCCTATACTATCACGAGGAGACACTAGCGCGGCTGAGGAGATAGGACAAGAGCAAGAAAAGGGTATCACCCTAAGCACTAGGCCAAGAAAGCTAGGAGGCTCCCTTTCCTCTCCTTCATCTATACAAGGGTCAAGTTTCTCAAGAGTTTTCATTCACTTTCTATCAAATCCGAAAATTAGGGTTCCATCATATCAAAGGGGTTTTCAAAATTGATAAAGGGGTTTTGTATTTGAGGGCATAAGGAAGCTACTCCAGAAGTTAATTGTTCCAATTCACCTCGAGTCTCCTCCAATTTGGTTTCTTTATCTCGGTGTTCATGTCCTTCGATCCACTGCCATATTTTTGTAAGAATAATACTCTTGTTGTTTTTGTATTATGAATTAATTTGTTAATTTAATTATGAGTATCTTCAGTTTCACGTATGTCGAGATATGGGTTATGTCAAGAGATTGTGAAATGGTAAAATATTAATTTCTATGTTGTTGTTGTTGTCGGCTGTCACACAAAAGAACACAAGAAAAACCACACATGTGTCTTGGGTCCAGGTAGACCACACCCACATGGGTGTTGGGTTGCTCGACACGACAACAGTCACACCAAGGGGTGTGCTGGTGTCCGTTGGTCTTAATCTTAGTTCATCAATGACTTATGTTAAATGCTTGTGTCCGGTTTGCATCCTACTTTGGTTTCTAGTTAACATGACTTTAAAAAGAAATGGGTGTGAACTCGTTAGCTATCTTGGTTCAACCTCACCCCAAAAAGGGCGTTGGTCACCTACTATTGACACAAGACCGCAAGGGTGGTCGTGTGAGTCGAACGTGTGTCCATCCTGCTTGGTCTTTCTTTCCATTCCATCTCGACAACCAGAGGAAACAAATATAAAGACTGAAAATAAACAAGTTACAACTATTGTTATTATCCTATACGTAATATAGTTTTTACATAATAATTGGGTACGTCTTTGTAAAACGAAGGTAAACAATAAGTTATCAATTGTACGGGTGGAAGTTACAAGTGAACACTCAAAAGCAGATTAGAGTGAAAAGGCTTGGGCCTATATTTGAGCTATATCCTTGGGCTCAAACTCAGCCCCCTCCCCCTCTCAGTCCATTCGGCCCGTCTTCTTTAGCCCACAGGATTCGGTCTAACTAATAATAAGTCCGGTTTAGTTTACATTAATGGGCCACAGCCCGAGCACGACGTCCTACTCGCTCACCTTTTTAAATATTTCTCGTCAATTAATGTTTTTACTCGCGTCGTCATCATAAGTTAATGGATTATATAAACAAAGAATGGTAATCATGTAAAAACAATTAAACCAAGTAGGACTAAAATGATGGAAGTGTTTACATTAAGATTCTTCGGAAACTAATATTTCATTTTCTTTTAGGCCCGATACTTTTATATAGATAAAACAAGTTAAACTATACGTACAAAACTATTCTTCCATAATGGACTCATCAAGATGGTAAAATTTGTAGACTTCGGTTCAGTTATATTATAAGCATCCTATTTTACTTTAAAGGCGTTAATGAAAATGTGATATATACTTGTAGATATATCAATATGCATACCCTTTACTCATAACGATAAAATGTAAGTGTCGTTGATTCTAAAATAATCACGACTTGATATTTTTATAAACCTTAATATATCCTTCTTTTATGAAGACCATCGGAGAACACATATATACATATAATAAGTAAACCTTTACTTTACTTCTAACATTATTTAAGCCAAATTTTCTACAACTATATTATTGTTAGGAATTAGAAAATTCCATAGTGAAGAGTCGGTCACCCCTAATATTATCTAGCATAAGTTAGCTCGTAGACATATCGTTATTTACGTTATTTAGTAGTTTATTTATTAGTTTGTAGCGTAGTATAGCTTAGTGCAACACCGTGGATGAAGGACGGGTCTTTACCCAATGTATACCTGATCCACAGGCTGATAGGAGGTCGTATTTCTTGTAACTATAAATACCCCTTCCATCCATGGAAGGGGTGGTGCTTCATTTTCAATCTAATCTTTCATTTGTGTAAACCTCTAGCAAGAACACCCTCTCTCTCTCTACTTTCTCTCTCTAAAATGGAAAACATGTATTTTGATCATCCAAGACCACCCGAATCATCAAACACAATAAATATTATGATCCTACAATTGGTACCAGAGCCAAGGTTGTTGTGTTTTGATGATTTCTTGTGGTTTTGATTTGTGTTTGAAACTGTTTTGTATAGTGTCGTGGTCGGTATATTCTTTATGGGTAAAACTGCTTTTTACATGTTTTGGTATTCTTCTTTGGTCATGTTTTGGTATGCTTCTTTTGGTCTATATGACATGGTCTAAACTGCTTTTAACATGTACAAGTCAGTATTTTTTGTTGTCCAAGTGAGTAGTTTTGTCCAAGTTAGTATTGAACTGTTTGTGTAAGTCTTGTCCAAAAAGCAACTGTTTGTGTATGTGGTCTTAATGGGTCAAAGGTGCATCCTTTGTGCGTTTTCGGTAAACTTGAACATGGTGGAAAACTTTTTGATATTCATGCTAGCGAGTTGGTCATGTGTTTCTTGCTAGCGACTTGTCAATGTATCATGTCCAGATTCATTGCTTCTCAGAAGCGACTTGGATATCGTTGACTTTTGAAAGTCAACAATGAGTTATATCAAAAGCTAACTAGCGACTTACTTTGGAAAACTGCTAGCGACTTGACTCTTTAAAACGGTAACGACTTGTTATTGAACAAGACGTAGCGAGTTGGTTTAGCGACTTGGCTAGCGACTTAGCTTAGCGAATTGGCTAGCGACTTGGCTTAGCGAATTGGCTAGCGACTTGGCTCACATATGAGACCTAGCGACTTACACAGAAAGGATGAAGAAGAAGATGTTAAGACTTGAAAGACCGTGACAACAACAATACAACTAGACCACGACCATTACAAACCATATACCATCAAGACTCATGACCTCTGGTTTAGCAACCATCATCAGTTCCACTACATCTACCAACATCAAATCCGGTCTAACCTAATCCCATCTCCAACTCTACACTTAAACTCGACTCGAATTTAATAAAACAACAATCTATCGATCTCATTTTGGTTATGCTATTCGAATATCGTACAAGATATCAAGATCTTTAATGACCTTTGTGAACCATTACACCAACTCATCATTGATCTATCCCAATCAAGACTCATTCAAAATGGTTAAACAAATCCGACTCTACAAATTACTAACCATTCTCTTCAACTCATATTCGATTATTTCAAAGACTTAATGACCTCATACTCATCAACTCTCATTCAATCACGACTCTAAACAGAAAAAAAATTACATGATTAATTACAAATCTCAGCTTTGTTCCTTGTGATTGGTTCTTCAACACATAGATATTACTCTATCTATTCACAAGGAACATATGCATCATAGATCCTGTAGAAGCTTTGCTTCATCTCAGTTTCGAATAATTAAAGAACAATTGATAACAATCTTGTTATAATCATTCTTTTAATTCGTTAAGACCATCATCAAAATCAAACAATTAAAACCTACCTGTCACTCGTCAATAGAGTTTGAATGTCATGTTCTACGCCTCTGCCATCCCTGTGACGTGCGTGTTTTATCAACAAAAGGATTGTTGTGCTTGTGGGTTTGATTTGTATGAGATACTTTTTGTTTGTTGAAGCTGATTGGGAAACATAAGAGTGGTAGGCGGATTATTAGATGGAGGCATACTGATAATGTTTTAGGGTTATGGTGAGAGATTTTAGAATGAAAGAGGCGGATTTATCTTGAGAGTTTTTAGGGTTTGTATAAAATGTGAGAAGCTGCTACTTGATGAAGAGGGGCGGATTATTTGTGTGAGTAAAATTAGGGTAAGTGTGTGAGCAGGTATTTAATAACCCGAAAGTTAGGGCAAGTCTTATGTTTTACGGGCTTTTTTTTTGGTTTTGGGCCGACTATGGCATTATGGACTGGATCTGGTACTTAGTTTATGGTGGGCTGTTATAATCTTTAGAGAACTGGATCGTATGTCGTGAGCGTGAAAGTGTATGTATATTGAATTCTAATGAGTGGTATCTTGGTCAAATCTGTTTTAACAAAATTATTGAATATAATTTTTGATAAAATTTGATGAGTGGAATTTGACTTTCACGGGGATATCTGTTCATAGGATTGTGTTATTTAATGAGCTCGAGGATCTTGACCGATATTATTTATTTGGTATTGAAGTGATGGTTCAAACGGTTTTATTTGGTCAATTGGACTTGGTTGATTGGATTGATGTTCATGGATTGGGCCTCGAGTTTTTACAAATAACCAAGTTTGGGCCGTTCACATGATGGATTGATAGGCTTCTCAAAAGTAGATTTTACAAAACGTGATTTGTTGAAGAAAGATCTGTCGATGAGATTTGGATTATAAGTTTTGCTGAAGTGATTTGTTAATATTTGTTGAAGTGATGAGATTTGTTGACTAGATTTGTTGTGTTATGAGATTGGATGATAAGGTTTGAGGTGATAGACGGTTGAATAACTTTGGTTTATACTCTTACACTGAATACACTATTTCACGGCTTGAAGTGCTTATTGAACATGAGTTGACTACGGGGTGCTTGCATTTGGTATTTCTTATTTGAATTTGAAGTGAGACTTTCCGGGCACAGTTACCTATTTTCGTCTTCTTTCTTTCTACCCTTCCGCGAAGATGACTTGTTTGGGCATTTAAAGAGAGTGATAAAGACTTGGCTATTTAGTTACGTTTGTGATTCTTTCTTGCTTAATCCACAACGTAACTATCACTTCGGTGTCTCACGCAGTTGAGAATACGTCAAGAGGTTTTGTACATTGGGTACACCGTTTCTTCTTCACAAGGATTAGTACAAGTTTAAGTAACAAATCTGGGGAACTTCACTTCATGATCAAGTTTGACATATCTGGTTTACTTCTCCAAGTGGTCACAGCAACTACCGACAGAATGCGTGAATGATGTGTTTACCAAAGTGTTTATTGGATGGTTGATGATGTTGATGTTGAACCATTGATGAACTGCTGCATATTCCCCTAAAACATATATTCACTGAAACCAAAGTGGTCATAACACATTCAAGCTGACATTGTTTACGGTTTTGTCTTGATTTTGTAAAATCCCGCGAAAGAAATTATTTCTCGGTTTAAATCATAGACTTGTAAAATCCGTAACAATGGAAACATCCCGTAAAAGTAAAGTGCATTTCGGATCTATCTTACGGTTTATTCTTGGTTTTGTAAAATCCCATGAAGAAACTATTTTTGGTTTAAACCATAGAGTTGTAAAATCCCGTATTGATGGAACCATCCGGAGAAAAGGAAAGTGTATTTCGGGATATTTTCTAATGTTGGTGCTACGATTTACGCTTGAAGAAGGATAAAAGGTGTACTACATGAATTGGATGTGTGTTTGGATATTCGTCATGGCGATGTGGTTATTATATGGTTTTACGGGGTTTTGTGCTTTTAACCATGGTCGGATGAAACCATTATCGAGTTCGTTTAAATGTCAAAGAAGGCTAGATTTGAGCGATTAACACGAGGAAGTGACAACGGCGTTAATTCAATATTATTTATTTGAGGTTGAAGTGAATTATCACCAAGCGAGTGTACTTAGTATCGAAGGTATCGGGATGGTTGGATGAAGATTCTTCATGATCCTTGTTCGAGCTTACTATCATAAACGAAGACTTGAAATCTAGTTATTGTTGGGTGTCTTTACCTTTTCTTTTACCACTTGTGGAATTGGGCTCATACCACCACAAAATAACTATCACTTTAAGGAGTTACGTTGTAGTGCTCGATGTCACATTCAATTGTGGATTTTCAAGAGGTGATGTACGCTCATTACTTGATGGTTGGTTGGTTGAAGAGTATAGAGTACTTAGAGATTCAAATGGGCATGAAGTCTCGACACCGCTCTTTGTTACATATGTGCAAGTTTAAGTCACGAGTTCGGGTTAGTTTACTTGTGGTCAAATTCATCATATTGGGTTTTCTCCATCACCGTCACGACAAAGGGCCTACGTAATGATAATGGGGTTGATTACATGTTTTGCTAAGAGAGTCGAAAGAGAGAGATTATGACGTCTGCTCACATCGATTCAGCCTCGTACTCCAAAGAAAAGAAATGTGACGCGTTTGGTCGCATTATCTTCAAGAAGAGAAATCTTCTAATGACGTTTGAATACTTGATTCAAGCCTCGCTCTCTAAAGAAAAGAAAAGTGTACGCTTCAAAGGCGCTTTATCTTAAGAAGAGAAATCTTCTTATTATGACCATTCTCATCAACATGCTTCATACTTTTCCATGCACTTCGGTCATCAGTGAACCGGCTACCACCGATTGTTTTCTCATTCCACTTGCTCGATTATAATGAAGATGGCGACATCATGTCCGATTTTGCGGGAGAAGTGTGAATAGAACATTCGGATGATTTTCACTTATTTAGTCAAGAATGGCATCTCCGTATGCAATTCTTGAGGGGAGAAGAAGTGTGAATTTTTGCATTGTTGATTGATATTTGAGAATATAAATGGTCATACGGCTCTAAACTCATGTAAGAACCGAGCCTCTTCTTTTGGGTCATCTTCACATGGAGTTTTCTCTCTAAGAGCCGTTGGTTGACATCTTCACTCGGATTGATGAGTTTATTGACAAAGTGCTTCGGTTAATGCTTCATGTATACATCAACATGATGATTCGAACAATCTCTCTGTTCTTGTTTGATGTGATTGGTAGTTTGGCGTTACCATCTTGTGTGTTCGTTGTGGCCTAATTGTTGATTTCCTTGATGAACATCTTTCGTTCTTGTTTGATTGGGAGAGATTTTAGTTAAGGGATTTGCAAGATGTAAGTTAATTGGGATGCTTTTGGTGGGATGCTTTTTGGTGTGAGTTGAAGATGTTAACTATCTATTCCCCAACCGCACAATCTTGAAGAAGGTCGAGTCTGAGCTTGTTCTACATTTTACGCTACATGCTAGAAGACTAAAGACGAGTTGCATTTAACGATCTAAAGACTTTTTCTTAATTTGGGCATTTATCAAACAGATTGTCGGTTTAGGGAGAGCACTAATTGGGAGAAAGTTATAAGTCGATTCAATTCCCAATTAGACGTGCTCATATTCTTTAGCGGTGACTACTCGAGACGTTGATATTGACTATTGTTGGACATTTGACACAAGGTGATTACTTGAGTTAATCATTTATCACTTATTTGAGATTGAAGTTGACTTTCACAAAGGCGTGTTCTTATTTGATAACTTGCTCGGGCTTAAGAATTTGAGTTGAAGACTTGGCTTATCTAGTTACCGGCAATGAGGTGGATGGTTGAAGACCGGTTAACTATCACTATTAGGAGTTACTTTGTTTTACTCAATTGTCACACGATATGACGGTGTGGATAAACGCAAGAGGTGTTAATGTCTCATACTTTGTTTGGGTAGTGAGTACTTAGAAATTTGCTTGAAGCATAAATTCTCTACACCGTTCTTCCATCATTAGGTGCAAGCTTAAGATACAAATGTGGGAAGTTGACTTCAGTTTCAAGTATGGTATGGCGGGTTTTCTTCTTCAAATGGTCACTCAAATTATCTACGTAGGGTTGATATAAATAGTCGAGAGAGTCTTGACAAGTTGATTCTCACAAAGAATTCAAGTGATCTTCTCAACAAATTTCTAGTATACGGGCTTTTATTGAGTTCTTGATTCAAGCATCAAAACTAGCAAGGGAAAGGAGACACGCATCTAAACGCGAGTAATCTTGATGAGCTTAATTCTTCTAAGTGATTGAAGATATCCCGGAAGACAAATGTTATTACCGCAGAGAAACTCAAGGTTTGACTCATGGCGAGTAAACTTGATGAACTTAACTCTTCTAAGTGATTGAAGATATTCCGGAAAACAAATGTCATGACCGAGAGAAACTCAAGGTTTTACTCATCAAGGCGTTTAGTGTTCTTATTCCAACTATGTGGGGAAGAGATGTTAGAAAGTTTCAAGATAAAGAGGTACACAAGTACGACATATTCGGGGAGATAAATGTGTAACATGAGGAGGTGTTATCGTTATTCTCTCGTTGGGAATGTGTACTTTGATTCTTGGGCTTCATACACATTCATCGTGACGAAAGATGTGAACATAGGGAGGTGTTCTTCATTACCCTCATGATGTGTATTCTGGAGAGTTCTTTGATATTGGTGTACTTGGTTCTTGAGCTTCATACACGCTCATCGGGAAGAAAAATGTGAACATGGGAAGGTGTTCTTCATTCCCCATGAAGTGTATTCGGAGAGTTCTTGAGCATTATACTAAGAGACCGACTACATCAACTCAACTACTTGGGAAGTGTTCTCTTGACACCTTTTGGAATGGATTGCGTCGTAATTCGGTGGTTATGAAATTTGAGAAGATTATTTATGAGTGGGATGATACGTTGTTATTCTTCTTGATGATATAACCCGAATGGAGATCCTTGATTATCGTTCTTAAATGGAGCAATGGATTTTATGATAGTGGTGTGCTTATCATGCACCGGCTAAGGCAAGCTTGAAATAGAGCTTCAATCGCTCATCTTATGGATTTTCGGTTTGGGGGAAGTCGCCAAAGTCTCTCTTTCGATGGTTCAATTTCTTTCTTCAATGCAAGAGCCTCGGAAGCTTTGGTGGTGAATGTTTAAGAGATGATGACTTCTATCTTCTACAACGAGGTCGCTCGATATTCTTATCTTGGTACTGTATCATCATCCTCTTAACTATATCATCTATTCTATCCTTGTATATATTTATTCAAAAACAAAATACAAAAATATAAAACCAAAGAAACAAAATAGAAAATATATATCCAAGAAAAGAAAATAGAAAAATATAAAATCAACAAAACCCATAAAATCGAAAAATTTGAAAAAGTCCAAAATATGTTTTTCTCAAGACATGTCTTCCGTATCGATAACATCTACGGTCTTAGAAATGTCATTCAATAATGGCACGGGACTTTAGATGAAGTTCGAAAGGAGAGGTGTAAATATTCTTTTCCAAAACATGTCTAAAATTATGGCTTACAGTTAATTTAGACTGTAACCCGCTCTTCAAAACTATGGCTTGCTATTATTTCTGATAGCAACCCGCTCTTTAAAGGAAGGAAAGTGTTGCGCTAAACAATTTTTCAAAATATTTCGTGCACTTATCCTAAAACAATTTGAGGAAAGTATGTCGAAGGACTGCTGTTCCCACACAGATGTTTTTCCGTCTAAAATTCTTTAGAAAAATATTTGTTGTGTTTTCTAAATGGTGGAAAATGAGTTGCTTTAAAAGCGATCGCCGTAGTTTTCGTAAAATTGAAAACTCAATCAATGACTTCAGCGCTTTTAATCTTTTCAAGAAATGAGTCATTGATTGAGGAGGATAATGTTTTCAAATCTATATCATCTAACAGGCTTTCTTAATTATCCCACGTGCTTAATTAAAATGATATTTGCCTCGTCGAAGGACTAGGAATTTAGGATATGATTGTTAGGATTAGATGATTATAGTTTGATGAAACACATTATTTCCATACATTTGAATGATCCGATTGTTATGTTAGATAGACTTTTATTAGTCGATTCTTTGTTTGGGTGATGTCGACCACCATATATCTCAGATGTGTGTTCACTAACGTATGCATGTATATTGGTTATAAGAATGTTCCGATCCGGATCCCACAGTTAATATGATTGGATGCCGAAAGGAAAGGGTAACTATATCTTGGGTTGACAAATGAAGAAACGGAGCTTAATTGGACTTCTATGGAGAGTTGGCATATATACAACGTAAGAGGTCTCATCGCATCGCCAGACGGTTTTCTTAAGTGATCAAGAAACGGAGCTTAATTTAACCTCGGTTGGCATTAAATGCAACGAAAGAAGTCTCACCGCATCGGCAGATGGTTTTCTTCCAAACCCTACAAAGAACAACAACTAAGCTTCTCAACCACCTAACTTATCTTTGTGCAGATACCATTTTAAACAATTTTGATAAATTTGAATAAAATTGTTTTGAAAATGGAAAATATTGTTTTGAAAATAAATTGACTAAATTTTGAAAATCACCGGACTTCATTTTTATCAAAATCTAAGTCACTCAATTATCGACTTGGTCATCAATCGAGGGGAGAGTGATTTTAAATTAAATATTTTCAAAACGATATTTCATCTATCAAGTCCGTTTGTACGAAATAAAGTGGTGATCTAAAGATTTAATGTTATGTCATGGTATGATTTTCTTTAAAACTCAAAGATCCATCAAAATGAAACTTTTTCTTTCTTGTTTGATTGTGAAATTGTTTTGTTTTACTTAAAAGATCTCTTAAAACTTTCATACCGACACTAACAATCTTTAATGTCTTAAAATGGTCCTTATCTCATCATATTTCAATATTGAATCTTGCCACGCCTTTCCCCAAATTTTTCTAAATGACTTAATCGATTGGGATCACAAATCTCAAATGGTTTGATATTTCGATCGGGGTAGAGATCGTGTTTTAAATCTCAAACTGCTTTTAAATGGAATTGGTTTTAGTCCTTTAAAGGCACTCCGCCTCCATGTGCCAAACGATTTCAAATACACAATGCACATGTTGAGGAGGAGGATTTATCCAAAGACCGATGAGTATTTAAACAAGGCAACATTTTCTCCCATTTTTATAAACCTAATTAAATCACTTGGGATCCAAAACCTCAAAGGATTTGATATTTTTGATCGGGGAGAATTTGTGATTTAATAATGAAATTTGATAAAAGGTGATCGCTTTGATTCGGCCAGCAGCCGCTCTCTCATATGTGCTAAACGCTTTCAGATCTCAAGCATATATCGAGGGAGCATTTTAAAAGAAAAGAAACTATCAAGGTGCAAATGCTTTTATGTTTTAACATAAAGTACCTTGATTGAGTTTTAAATGTTTTCTTAATGGATTTTGTGATTGTGGATGTGCTTCAAAAGAACTTTTGCCTCTATGTGATAAAATGTTTTAAAATATCTTATGCACATATTGAGGGGGAGAATTTTACCAAGAAAATCAAATGGCTTTTTCGTATGAAAATTGTGATCAAAGAAAATATTTCAAAGTCCTCTTGCCTCCATGTGCCAAACAATTTCTAAATCACAAGCACATGTTGAGGGAGGTTTTCTAAATGATCAAAACTATTAAGGTACAAAATGCTTGATCTCGTATCACAAGTACCTTGATTGTTTTTCCAAATGATTTTTCAATTGGTTTCATGAAGGAAAGAACAATACCAAAAGACCCACCAATTTACTTTATGCATGGAGTTATAAGGATGGTTAGGTTAGGTATTCGTTCCCACGATCCGCCGAATCGGAGGGATCTACCCAGGACAACCCACTAGATAGTGTAGAGTCCTTAGGTATATTGAAAAAGGAGAAAAGTGAGGAATGGGAAGAGTGCGATCGAGACCGAGCTAGTAATGGAATAAACCCAACAAGGTTCTAGTTATGAAGTCTCGGTAAGCAATGAAGGGTTGAAGAATGAAAAGAAATGAATGATAAAGGGTGAAAAGAAATAACCCTCCAATAATTCAACCTTAGGGCAAGAATCGGGTTCAAATTCATATGCTACTTGGTGTTTACTAAGGTAACATCGGTATTGAAGACAAGACGTCATGGACCCAAAGGACGACCGCACTAAACTTCCCAAACTACTCAAGTTCCTCTTAAAGGTCTTGTTTCATTCTCACGGGAACCGACATTATCTATCGACTTTCTCTTAGAGATTGTTGATATTGAAGAAGGAGACCTCTCCTAGTCTCCCAAGACAGAACCAAATGAGCACTATTGAGTCTAGAGCCAAGAGATCATCCACAATATCTCATTAGGACACTAAATTATTGAAGACTTGTTGTTTCACACAATGTGGAAAGTAAGTACATATTAAGAGTCCTACGATTATCCTTGTGGTATTGCCGTAACATCCGAGTGATATGAAAATATTCACGATGAAGATGGAAATCCTTCTAGAGCCAACATCAAACAAGCTCTTGGTGGGTGACATGTGAGATCTTCTCGTAAGATCAAACATGTGACAACTGGATAGAAACAATGGGGCGATTCAGTCTTGAATCAACCTCGGTCCAGGAATGGAATTGACGAATACTTTTAGAAAAACCGGTCGATGTGTGAATCTCTTCTTTTCACTAGCACGTCGATTGTGTACTATTTTCAAATACAAAAAGTGTTTTGATTGAAAATTGATCTTCTCATAAAACCTTCGTCATTGCAAAACTCTTTATTCTAAGCAATACGCGATTGTTTTCAAATCAATTTTCATCAATCGATGAATCTCAATTATTGGTTCACTCACTCCGTGTTGTCTTCTTTGAGACGTTCGGTTTGAGAACGCCTAGAACAACGCGAAACCATGTCAAGGAGATTCTTAGGAATCCTACCGATCACAGCAAGATTTGTATCGATCAACGGGAACCGTGGGCAGTACTCAATTCAACGAAGTGATCAAAGACACTTTCGTGTGTTTTATTGCTAATCGTTGTTTGCGGTACATTTAGACGGTTGCGGTGATCGAATTGAGAAGTCAATCCAAAGCCGCATGCTCACAAAGATCCACACTTAATTTGAAGAAATCATGACCGGTGCATATCTACATAACTCGGTTCTCGATATTTTTATACTATGCTTCGCTACTGCTGCGCAAATATCATGAACCAAAGAAGGCTTCCGCTACTCGATGGAAAGATGTCATGATTCAAAAGTGTGAGCATGTCGGTTCAAATGTCACAACTTCACATGAAGGCAACACTACTATGGATGATCCAGAGATTTCATCGGTCGATGATCTCAAAGAAAGCTCAAGATCATCAAAGATGTGGATCGCTTAAAGGCCTCCACTAAAAGTACAAATCAATGCGGACTTTGAAGAATCGCTACAAAAGCACAAAGATTGTTGAAATGAAGAATTGAAGTCTACGAGCTCAAGAACAAAGACAAGAATAGAATGCTAGGATTCAAATGTATAACATGGGGTGACCTCCTTAGGGGAGATTGTTAGAATTAGAAAATTCCATAGTGAAGAGTCGGTCACCCCTAATATTATCTAGCATAAGTTAGCTCGTAGACATATCGTTATTTACGTTATTTAGTAGTTTATTTATTAGTTTGTAGCGTAGTATAGCTTAGTGCAACACCGTGGAGGAAGGACGGTCTTTACCCATCAGATACCGATCCACAGCCGATAGGAGGTCGATTTTTGTAACTATAAATACCCCTTCCATCCATGGAAGGGGTGGTGCTTCATTTTCAATCTAATCTTTTATTTGTGTAAACCTCTAGCAAGAACACCCTCTCTCTCTACTTTCTCTCTCTAAAATGGAAAACATGTATTTTGATCATCCAAGACCACCCGAATCATCAAACACCATAAATATTATGATCCTACAATTATATATTTTTATAACAATTGGAATGATTATGTCGACACATACTTCAAATTTTTTTAAAAAAAAGTACAAGCTTGATCATTTTGCTAACTATTCTCTTAAAGTATATACATTTATACTAATGACCCGTGAAATGCATTTTGAAATTTATTAATGTATACAAGTTATATTATACTTAAATCTTTTAGTAGCGACATTAATATAGATATATATACTTTCTCCATTCATGGTATCCAATTAATCTGAAAATGCCTCATAACGAATGTACATACTTTTCATACATCATCGTATGTTTATCATCAAACCAAAGTCTTGTTCAACCTTGATATCTTATTCTGCGTGTACCCTTCTAAGCATTATCATTTGGTCATCATTGAACCAAAGTCGGAATTATTTCCTTGAGATTCCTTCCATGTCATCCTTCCTAAGCCGAAATCCACCCAATTCCTTGTAAATTGTTCTAAGATAAAACAATGTCACACAACAACAACAACAACAACAACATAAACATTTAAAATTTATAAAGTTAGTAAAACTTTATCGAGTCTTAAACATAAAGACTAAATTGCCGTACTTAATTAGGTTGCGTGTCGGAGCCGTGCACTATCACTCCTTGATTAAATTCCCTTTAGACTTCATATTGCACATTGCCAAGGTGAGTTTCATAGCCCCTACTTTTAACTGCTTTATACTTGTTTTGGGGGAAGATACATGCTCATTTTACTTAAATCATTTTACTTGTGCATTCCATGCATACTATGCTTTCACATGTTTAAAGTTTTCATCATACATAGATGTTTTATAGAGCATACCAAAATGTTTGACCTAGAATATTACGCACTTAGCCTAAGTCCTTAGATCCCAAATTGCCCTCTTTATGAACCGTCAATTCTCACTGGGAAGCGCGAATGTTATAAATAGATCTATCGAGGTGACTCCTCTGTTCGGTTGACCCGCTTGGGTCAAGGCGAAACATATAGCATGTCGGGACCGAGTGTATTGGGATAAACACTCGCCATGGGCTCCATGATTGGTGCTAAACCGTCAAGTTATCTCACACAAGCTAGCCACTTGTGAATGGCTAACCGTAAGAAACTTAAAACAGTTCAAACACTAATGCAATTAAGATCAGAGGAATATAGTGGATTCCTGAGTCGTTAAGTCCCACGGAGGATGAATTGGTGTTTAACACAGACAGATGTCGAATAATCACTAAGGATAGTGATCAGTAAGGATTTCGATGAATAATTATACCTAAAGAAAAGATTTGTAAATTACAGGGGCTTAAATGCAAATTAAAGAAAATTAAAAGGTTAAAATATATTAAATAAATGCTATCACTATTTTTACAATGATGTTTTGTGATTTTATAAAATAAAATAACTTAAATAAACTATTTTAACTAAAACGTAAACTTAAATTATCTAAAACTTGATTTAAAATGAAAACGACGTTATTTATAAAAATTACGAGTCAAGCAAGCAAAAACGTAAAATTTATGAAATAAAAGTCCTACAAGTGTAAAACAATTTTTTACGCACTATATGACAAAAGAAAATTTTAGAAAAAGATTTATATTTTTAGACTTTTATATTTTTATTATGAATTAAATACGATTTTTCACTAATTAAATGTTTAAAATACCAAAACTATTGAGAAAAATCAAACTTTTTATAAAATACTTTATACTAATACAATTATATGAAAAATACAAAAGTTGAAAAGCTATTTCAAATAAGCTAGAAATAAGCTTAAATACTGTGATAAGCTTAAACCGACAAAGTTTACTTAAGTATTAGATTGTGCAAAATAAAACCACCAAAGACCCAAGGCAACCGGTATACATGTACACACTTATCACTCTCAAAGGTGGGAGGTCTCAGGTTCGAGCCTGCCTCCCCACCTTTTTGCTAAACATTTTTTTTTTCGATTTTTCTTTTTACAAACTTATTAAGCACAAGAAAATAAGCAATTTTTACAACTATCACTTTTTACAAAAACAACTAATAAGCTCAGAATTAGCTTATGTTCCAACAGTACACTATATGAACTAGGATTCTTCAAATTAAGCTAAAAGTTTGAAAATAAGCCAAGAGCTTATGGACAAAGCTAAGATGGACTGAAAGAACTTTAAATAAGCTAAAGGAACTAGAAAAAGCTAAGATAATAAGCTGTAAATTGAAAATAAGCAAATAAGCAAATCTAATCCTAATCTGCAGGCAAGGTGTCCGACTAGCCAACTTCAAGGCCTTGTGGGGCCCACAGGATGGATTGAAGTCCAAACAAAGGTTAATCCAATAAGTCGAGCTTATTGGCTTTTCAAAAAGCTAAAGTACTTCTTGTTTTGTTCATGGTGAGCTTATAAGGAGCTTATGAATAAGCTTGAAAACACCGAATGCTCGGTTCACTAGATGAAATGGACAAATCTAAAAGCTATTGCAGCTTATCAAATAAGCTACAAATGGGAAAATAAAACTTGAAGCCTCGAGTCACTAGATGAGCTTCTCAAAAGCTAGGGTACATAAGCTAGAGGCTATTAATAAGCTCTCTAAGAGCTTGTGAAATGGACTAGCAAATTTGTGCACATGGCACTCTTTTTGACAAGGGGTCTTAAATAAGCTAAGTAAAAAGCTAGTAAATAAGCTGTTTGGAAAATATAAAAAATACTAGGTTAAAGATAAGCAGCTCTATTTTGATATCCCAAAAGACTAAATCTTGAAAACTAATATTAAACCCTATATAAATTATTCTATTTTATTCAAAAACGACCAAATGAAAACTTTGACTTTTTAATTACTATACTAAGTTGACTTTTATGAGTTTGTAATTGATCCTAAGCACTGATTATGATGTATTAAGGTGTATTAAGACTAAATTGAGCAATTACAACAACTTATTAACACAAAACCATGATCATGGAACTTAAAATCCAACAAATGAACAAGAAAGATGTGATCAAATGGTATTTTGACTTTTCACCAAATGAAGACTGGTTTTGATGGTTTCAATGAGATGTTAGGACCTAGTGTGACACAGAACAAGCAATAACACTGTCTTGAACACTTTTTTAGCACAGATAAACAAGCTAATCCAAACACCCTTTAACTAGACTGATTTTAAGCTTTTCAAAGAGAAACACAGATTAGGATCATGAACTTGATTAAAGGTTTTATATTATCCATTAATGAGACTAATGAAGCATTAAACAAGAACAATGACAGCATAAAACTTAGTAATGACAAATATGTTATTATTACTGTTAAACTAAAATTTTAACAACTACAAATTTTAATAAACAAGCAACTAGTTTTATAGGTTTATTTATACTTAACTATGACTACTGAACATGGAAACACAAAGATTTGAGCTTATGACTGTCTTACACAGTAAAATGCCAAATTGGATCAAAAGAGCTTACAAGTGATTTCAAGTGAAAGATGAGAACCAAGGACTGAGAACATATCCTATAGCTTCCCAAGAAGCACTAAACCAATAAGCAATCCAAAATCAGCTCTGCTTCAGTCTTTAATCTTCATTACCATTGATTTTTGAATTTCAAGCTATTTTTGAGTATTTTTGTGATTTTTCTGTTTTTGATTCTAAACTGGTTTTTAAGGTCTCTAATAGCTTTTAAAAGCTATCTAGGAGCTTACATGAGTTATTTCAGTCCAAACAACAACTAAAAACAACATTTGAATCATATTGAGATTTTTACTTAAAAATGCATAAACTTGAAACAATACTGAGATTTGAAATTGAGTACTTAAAACAGATTCACATACACTTCAAA